>MU223380.1:271822-291271 GCA_018584345.1 Thuja plicata | reverse complement strand
ACACGGGCATAAAAGAAAAAAAAAAAAAAAGTTTTCCTTTGTAATGCGACCAACCTAAACTTTTTTATGATATGGTCGAAATGTTAGGTCGCAATTTAAGGTGAAATGTACTAGTGAGTTTTTGTCTGTATTTGTTTTTGAGGCCACTGAATGTTTCCAAAGTCAGAACTAGAAGCCAGACCCTCTGTATCAGTTTGGTATTAGAGCATCATAAGATGCTGGGAGTTTGGAGATTCATTTTTAGAGTTTTAAATTGTTCAAAGCATAGCAAATTTATTGTAGTGAGCATAGAGCAAGAGGAGTGTGTGTTTGGAGTCTTTGTTAGCCTCTCTTCACTGATCAAGAGAAGCCACCTATATAGCCAAGGTGAGGATTTGATCTTAAACTTGCTGATTGAATCTCTACACCCATCACTCTCTACACCCATCACTTTTGAATCAGGTTGGTAGTGGATATCTTCTATGGCGATAATTATCTTGATGGTTACTACTAAGTGTTGGAGTTAGCTGATAGGCTATATTACGTGAGGTTTCACGTAAAACCTGTGACGCTGAAACCTGGTTTTTGTCATGCTGGAAGTGGTGTCTGACGCTGAAACCACTTAGCATTCGATGGTTTTTGTCATGCTGGAAATCGCACATCTAAATCTTACAGCTGTACGAAATCTTATCAAATTTGTAGCCATCATATCAAATCATTCATACGACTATATAGAATCATATCACATTTGTAGCCATAAAATCGTATCAAATCTTACCACTGCACAAAATCATATCAAATTTGCAGCCATAAAAGGTGTATCAAATATCGTTTGTAGCCATAAAAGGCGTATCAAATATGGTTTGCAACACTTCATCCTCGACGCTCATAAACAAACTACAAGCCACAATAAACAAGCCCGCTTTAATTATAGAAGCCACCTTCATTTTTCTGCTTTGATTTGATTGCTTATGGTAGAATCCGCTCTGTCCATGACTTTCTACAGAGCTTGCGGTCCTAGAAATTCATGAGCATCTATCTCATTTCTCTGGCGTCTTCAACAACCATGCTTTGGATGTTCATATTGAAGATAAATCTTGGAGATGCTTCTGTATCACTTTTTTTAATCTTTTCTGGAAAACTTTGATATGGAGGCTATGAATTGCGGCATCTCTCTCTCTCTCTCTCTAAATAAATGCGCACACGTAGCTCTAGATTTGTCCTTGCCCAAACTTGGCATCGTCTCATTCCCATTTAAGGACTTCACAAGAAAAAACTTTTGCAAACATAACTTTAAGGTTTTTGATATGACGATGCACTCCTTTCAATATCTCCTCTGCTGCAACATGTCCTTGGGTACCTTTTTTGTGCTCCCTGTTAATAGCCAGCAAAATCAGAGCAAACATGAGTCAACAATAACCAAACATTGTGAGTCCCATCACAATCATGAATTCCATTTTCTAGTACAATAAATCAAATGAGCACTAAATTCAAAGAATCCATACTGGAATGATTTTCTGTATAGAATAAATCCATCATCCACAAAGTAATGTATGCCCTACATATGTCCAATATATGCTTTTATTCTTTGCTCAGTCTTGAATGCCTGAAACAATCCAGAAAGTAAAACTTAGTACCCAAGGGTGTGGCCTTTCTTGCCTCAGTTTGCAAATAATTGTTCGTGTTTTCCCCTGAGAAATCAACTTAATATCACTAGAGCCACAAGGCCCCTAATTCGTTTCCCACGATCCTCTGTTTTTCCCAAACCTATTTTTTCAGTTAGGGCACCGACGAATTCAGCAAGAATGGCCTCCATGGAACTGCAGGCTCTGCAACCAGTGAAGGGGAGGAAAAAGAGCAGAGTCACCATAGCACCATCCACCACCAGTAAGCCCCTCTCTAGGCCCATAAGCAGGCGGGTCCATGGGGGCGGTTTTTGCTGCAGTGATGTGGTCGTATTGAGCCAATAGAGGGATGCCAGGTGAAGCGGAGTGCAGAGCCATGGTAGTCATACTTTGGACCCTAGTCGCTGCAAGGAAAGGGCTGAAAGGAAAGGGATTTGATGATGGGGTATGAGGGAATGATCAGTAATGACTAAGAGGAGGAATAAGAAGAAGAAGAAATGGCCCCCGTAGCGGCAGACGGGCGGGCACAGAGAGACGCAGCTGCTTCATCCGCTCTGCAGATGCCCTCATTTCTATTTATGGTGGTTCCTGCCTCTGTTGCTTTGCTAGTTGTGCATACTTACGCAAAAAACTATATATCAAATATACAACCATCTGTCTAATGTTTGCCTCCAAGTCATTCAGTCTTTGCCATGTATAAGAGTCCACATGGATATCTAGCGCCCTGACATGTATACAAAACATTGTCTATTACGACCTGACGAGAAATCTATTAGGTAAGGTTTTTAAAAAGAGATTTCTTCGAGTTGGAAAATATAAGTTAGTGGAAATAAATTGATTATTGGAATTTTTTATGTACTCACACAAACAATTTCGTAGTATAGAAGCTTATCTAAAGTTTGATTTTCCGGAGAGAAACCAATAAGAAAAACAAGAGACTCAACACTACCAACATGATAGGAGAACTTGGTTATTTGTATGTTTTGAGGCATTCATGCGAATAATACACATGTTTTTCTGAATCTACCCAGACCATTAATTAGTGTAATTGGTATTGTTATTGTTTTCACACATAAGAAAGAAATGACAGCTGCTTTTAGGACATCGATTTTAACGCTTTCCAGGAACCCTAAGACATCCCTTGTATCTTCTGTATGTTTAGCGTAGATTTAGTATAAATTGCATTCAACTCAAAATTATGTTAAAAATCCTTTTGATAACTGAATTGTATACACTGTATATTATCCAACTACGACTTCGGTTCAATTAGGCTTAAAAATAGTAAATGGGTTCTAGTCCCTATTTTTGAATTATCATTATTGTTAGATGGTAAAAATAAAAACTACTTTTGTAGTTTTTTTTGTCATTAAACCTTTAACAAGTAAAAATAAAAACTACTTTTGTACTTTTTTTGTCATTAAACCTTTTTATGCACCGACCATTTTTCTTTTGAAGAGTATATGCACATCCGTGTATTCAATGATTTACTTTGTCTAGGTTGTACCCTTGGGAAGAAGGGTTGTGCTATATGGTATTTTGATCAGTGAATTCTACGCATAAGAGACACACATATATATTAGAATATAATAGTTGGTACAAATTATTAGATTCCTTTCAGCTCAAGTAGCTAAGTGAAAACCGAGTTTAGGTTACTACTAACTATGCTATTAAACTTGGTATTTTGTGGGTTTATTTCCCTTTACAATTTCATTCAGGATTAAGTGTAGTTGGTTGCATTGTTACGTTCCCGGGTCTTTTCAAGCCAACTCCCTAGGTGGGTAGGGCTACACTTTTGTTGAGTATACAAAGGTGAGACTACTAAACTTTTACCATTCACATAGCTCAGGCGGTTCCAAATATGATTAAGCATAGTCCATTGTCAGGGGGATTGTTTGGCCTCAGAAAGGTGCATATTCCTTGCTGAAGAATATCCCCACAACTGAGTATTGAATTTGGGTGTTGTGCTATGTTTGTCAAGAGTTTCAAAGTATATTTAATTTTTGTGTATGATTTTGTTTGTCGTATAAAATTTATCTAAATTTCAAATATCTCTTTTTCTTATGTGCATCTAACAATTCAGATTGTTTGTAGAGGATTTAAAAGACCTTTGATAACGTTTCTTTTAAGCTTAGTTTTACTTAGAAAATTTTAATAGTTTTAATATTGTAAATTTTAACTTAAGCATTTGAGATAATGTGTATATGTATAATTTAAATTGCAATTTCTTACATTTTAATTCAGAAATAGTTTTCTATCGATGCAATCCTTGCGCCCTTTCTTGTGCAAGTGCTAGTTTTAACTGCCACAATTGGTTTGTGGGGACCTGCCCAATGCTTGTGTTGTTGAGAAGCTGTAGTAGAAGATGGGTGGGAATGGATTCAGATTTATTTGTTCAAATAATCATTTGTTTATTTGGATGTCTAAGTGGGCCACATTAATTATGTCATTTTCTTGGTGGAATTTCGAGAGCATTAACGCTTACAAATGAGAGTTAAAAATGAATAGGGGAGCAGTGATAAGATAGAGTTAAAAATGAATAGGGGAGCAGTGATAAGATAGGTTTAAATAAACTCTCATATTGATGGGAAGATAAATCAAACGTCTTAGAGAGAGCACTGTGCTTGAATGTGTGTATCAGGTAACTTTGATTTGGTACAAATGAATGTTGACGGATATTTTCTACTTAATGGAGATTAGTCTTGACAGTTTGAGTTGTCTAGAGAGATTAAAACAAAAATTATCTAGTGTAAAAGGATGAAGAATAGCAAAAGAATGTTGGTATATGATCAATAGAACATCCATTTGGAATAGAAGAGGAGAGAGAGTTGCAACCCTATATTGGGACTATGTATATAGTTAAGGATCTAGATATGGAGTTATATCATAGCTTGGAAAGAGGATAAAGTGGAAGAAAAAATTAAATAAAGGCAGAGGCAAAAGCTAACAAAGGACCAACAAAAGGAGCTACACCAATTAGAGTTTAAGTTGGAGGAGTTATGGTGAATGTTTGGAAAATTATAACACATGCAACATTGATAATAAAAAAAAGAAATATACAAAAAAGATATTGAAGAGTTGTGAGAAGTGAAAAAGAATAACAAAGAGAAATATTCACCATGTTAGCAAGAGCCATCTTCAAAAAGGCAAGCTATTGAGTCAAGGATTAGCAAATAAGTGGAACTGTTAGAAGAAGGAAAGATAAAATCCATGGAAGAGTTGACATACTATTAGTGGATAAGAGATCATTAGATAAGATCTTCCAAGAGTTATAGGAAGAAGATAGAGATGAATGAGATTATGATAAACAAGATGAGTGGGATGGAGTTTTTGTCTTACCCCAAAGAAGGGGAAGACATTGAATATTACAATGCAAAATGGGAAGAGTTGGAAAAATGCAATGAGAAAGAATGAAACCTATCACAAGAGTGTTGGAAATAATGGGAAGTAAGTACTGAGAGGGGAGGGGTGAATCAGTACCTCTAAATTTTTTTATCTCTTTATCCTTAATCCATTTAGTAATCCATTGCCGGTTAAGGCTAACAATTTGATCACTTCTGATGATATACCCTGTTAGGAGTATTATGTGGAGACTGGTTAAGGTCTACTCTGTTAAGAGCTTTAGCAGCACTGTTTAGTGTGCACTCAGTTAAGATATTTACAAAGGATTGTTAAATCCACCTTTCTTGAAAGGATTTCTTCTATTTGCTACACTTGTTAGAATGTAGACAAAAATACTCAATGACCTGAGTGTATGCAATATTCAATTGCTGATTACAAATCCATTAAAATCACATGTACAAAGTATCACCTAATGTGATTGAGTAATACCTCCATTTCTCGTTAGCCTTGATTCTTGGTTCTTGATAACCAAATTCATCTTTTACTACATTCTGCTTCTTGAAACTTTCAGTCTGATCCATAAATGTGCTCCTTGACTACTATCATCCTAACATCCATATAGAAATTAATGATTACACATCTATTTATACAATATATTGACCTAATTTAGTTTCACATGTTACAAAGATAACTCTATGATCAAAGGTTTACAACTTGACCTTGATCTCCTAGTTTGCATGTTTTTAATTAGTTAGACTGATTAAAACAATTACAATTATCTTTCTTGTCCCTCAAGAAATGGTTTTAAATCAAATCAAAACTCTAAATATAAAACATAAATGTTTTATCTGACGTGGAAGTTAGATCCACTTTTCTCGGGATATAACTGACTTTCGGTATCCGATGCTCGGGTTGCTCTAAAATCTTTCGATGTTCCTTCTGTGAACTATCTGTCGGGTTCCTCTTTCTTTTCTTCTCTTTCAATTTATAGTGTAATTTTCTCGTCGGGTTCCTCTGTCGATTTCCTCTTTAGCATTTTCGGTATGCATTGTAAAAGTGCGTCGTCGGGTTTTTCTATACTTACACTTTTGGTCTGAACTGAAATCTGTCTTTCGGTGTAGTGTTACCGACGGTTCAAAGAATTGTTTTCCCTTTGCATACTAATGGCAAAATTAATGTCTTCAATCTCCCCCTTTGACATTAGTATAAAAAATTGATATCTGTAAAATACTAAACTGTATAGTATGTACACCATGTGTTTACTTTGTCATTTATGACTCCCCCTATGTATATACTGGTATAGTATAAGTATATACATGTATACTTGCCTGTATACTATATTCCTTTTTCACCTTTATACTATATTCCTTTTTCACCTTTATACTTGCCTTTATACTATATTCCTTTTTCACCTTATCTCCATATCATTCTCCCTTTAATACTGTACATATCATCATCCCCCCCTTTTTTTCTCTATATTTATTGTACATATCATTTTCCCCCTTTTTTTGATAGTAAGGGCAAAGGTGTATACTTACAACTTATCAAAAATATGGGAATAAGAATTCTTCATATCTTCCATCATCTTTTCCCATTTCTCCTTTAGGTGCTCAAGATCCATTTGCTCTAGTGTAATTCTGGCATGCATATCATAGATGTTGTTTGCTACAGACATCTCGGGGGTGGCAATTAAATTTCTTGTCAGAGTAATATGTTGTTGCAAAAGTGTAAGGTTTGGCAACAATTGATCCTATAGCTCGGTAACCTCTTCTCTAAACTGTGATTCTGCTTCCCAAATTTCTTGTCTTAACCTTTTTATTTCCATTATCTTCTCATAATGCATTTTGATTGCATTGTCATATGTGGTTAGACTTTTAGCACTTACATTTAGATCAGAATCAATCTTTGCAATCTTATCACTATTATCCTTAGTGAATTTCTCCAAAGTGCATAGCATTTGAATTAAGGTTAATGCTTCAGTAATCATTGGATCTAATTCATTTGTTAGCTCTGAAAGCTTTAACTTATTTTCTGCCACTTCTTGGCTGATCTTTTCTGTTAATTTGTATTGGAACTTTTGTTATGCTCATTCTTCAATAGCCTTTTCTGCATCCACATTTTGAGTTTTGATTGCTTCGGTGAGAAAAATAAGTTGATCTAGGATAGGTGCATTGTGATCAACATCAATGTCAGGAACTATTTGGCTTAAGATGTCTCTTGTGGTTTCCAGCACTAGAGAATCTTTGTGTTATTTTCTAAGCTTTTCCTGCATTCCTTTCCTTTGACATATATCTCCATATTCTAGAAGAGATTCATAGTCCAATGTGGTTGGATCACACTTTGGTATTTCAATGATTTCATTGAGTGTGACCTCCAACTTACTCTTCTTGGTTTTCTTTTTCTTCTTTTGTGATGCACTTGTATAGAAAACCATAAAAAGTTTTTCTTCTTGGTCTGATGTGCTGGAGGATTATTTCAATGGTGTTGTACCTTTTTCCTGTTGCTTAGGGTTTGCCTTTTGGTTATGTGTGGACGTCTCCTCATCAACCTTCGTTGTAACTGCAACATCTCCTTTGGTGTTCTTAGGAGTGGTATCAGTTGGCTTATCTTTTTCACCTTTCTCCTTTTGCACTTCATCTTTATCTTTCATTTGTGCATCCTTTTTGGTGTGATCTCCATCTTTTTTTGTTTGATCTATCGTTATAACATTTTGTTCTCCACCGGTGATTAACTGTTCATCGGTTGCATCTTTCTTTTCATCATTTCCCTTATCTTCGGGTATGCTTGCATCCTTGTCAGGTGACTTCTTCTCTGAGATAATATTGATAGCTTGTATCAATAGTGGTATTTATCCTGGTTTGTCTACCTGTACAAAATCTGTTGTAGTTTCCTGTTCATCGGTTTGGTTTTGGACAATAGTGACATCTTCATCTTTATGTACTTCATTTGCAGGATCTCCTCCGGTAATATCAATGATAGTATTATCTAGCCATGTTTCATCTGCAATGTCCATATCCTTGTTGGCTTTTGTGTTCAATGATTCTTCATTAACATCTTCATCAGTAATAGGAATATGTTCGGGGCTCTATTTATCCTGATCATCTTTATTCTATTTCTTGTCGGTAAGAGCTATTTGTGGCTCAGGACTTGTATCCCTTTTAGGTATATCAAGTATCTTTCTCCATTCAGCCTCACTCTTTCTATCTAGCTCAATTAGATGTCCTTGAAGCACTTGGTAGGCTCTTAACTTTGGTGAGAACCTTTTGGAGTGTTTCTTCATCATTTCTTCAATCTCCTCCATTTTAGAATTGGGTGGCATGATAGAAACTAGGGCTATTTCCCTAATCTGTTTCTTAGAATGTAATGCAAATGTCCATCTTGCCGACAATTTATTCATACGTTCTTTTGGCATCCTATCTTCCAATTGAATTGGAACATATTTGAATGCACACATCATTGTGATAATTGCCTCTTCTATCTTGTTCTGGTCCTCGATGTCTAGAGTTAGCCAATTTTTAATCTTGCGATCCTTTCTTGTACCTGATTTGATAATAGAAGCGCATACCTCATCAATTGTAGAAGGTAGTGTGTTCTTGACAGCTTGTACTGATTGTTCATCCTTTTTGGTGTCCTCAATGTCTTCCCTATTTCTGAGTAACTTCTTTTTGTTGGCCCCTTTTTCCCTGTTTGAGGCTTTCTTTTATAGGTCCTTACTTGACCTTTCTTAATCGGTGAAGGACTTGCATCTTTTTCTATCTGACTCCTGGTCCTAGATGAATCAGTAGTCCTTGTTTTCTTTTCTAGTGGTGGAGATGGTGTATTAGACTCTATGGATTTTGAGTCACTCTGCTTCTCAACTTCACCGACGGGTGACTGACCCTCAGTTTCTTCTATTTTTTCTTTTTCCTCCTCATTCACCGACAACTTTTTCTCCAAAGTCTTAACCATTTTATCTTCCTTCCTATCAATCTTTTTCACAACTAAGACAATTTTTATCCTTTCGTTGGCTTCCTCATAAGTTCCAAACTTAGGTTGTGATTTATCCAATGGTTCATTTATCAATGCCTCAATGGCATTTGATGCTTAATCTATGTTAACCTCATAGTCAAGTGGTGCCAGCTATGGTGTTCTCAATACATCTAGCTTGATGTAGGTGTAATCAGTGTCCACCATAAAAAATATGCCAGTCTTGAACTTTTCTACTAACTTATCTGGAATCCTCATTCTCTTCTATATTCTTTCTTTGAATCTAGCAAAGTATTCATCCATGACTGATCCAGAGTTATCTCCTAGTGTCTTGATGAATTCACTAATCTGTGTGGTCATTGGTCTGGTAGTGTCCCATTTGAAATTGCCTATAGATGGGAAGGATTCTTGAAAATAGAAAAATATGCACATGATGAGTGAACCAAACTTACATGAGTTGGACTTTGTAGTCCTTATTGTCTTCATGTTCTCATCTAATTGCCTTAGCAGAAGTTATGACAAATCCAACTGCAGTCCCTTCTTGACAATTTTGTATGTTGTATCCACTGCTCCGGATGCAATATTGTTCATCCTGCTAGCCTAAAAGAACTTGTATCCTAAGATACATGCTCCAAATTTCATTTCAACATCATTGATGGTGGATACCTTTAATCCTCTTGCATCCCATGCTGCTTTTGTATTATTTTCAATGTCAACTTTAGGAGGGTGCTTTAGAGCCTTTAATTTATCAGTTATGGGATAACCAATAACGACGTGTATAACATCCCTGGTTATCGGCTTTGGCTCATTCAACCATATCTTTCGGTCATGTATTCTTCTTAGTACTAACCAAATCCATTCAGTTTGGAATTCCTTCAGGAATAGTAGGGCATGTTTGAGGCCTTTTACTTCAATGTGTTTATGCTCTTCTCTTATAGTTCCATCATCGTCGCAAAGATTTTTGAAAGCTTGCTCAACTTCTAGGTCTCCTATTTTTGCAATCTTGCAGTGTATATAAGCTTGCACATCTTCAACAAGCAAAACCCTAGCTGGTATACTAGAGAATGCACCAGTGTTGTCAGGTTGTGAAGTAACCTTGGGACATATCTTGTAATGAGGTTCTTCACATGTGGTATTCTTGATTAGATTCACCTTTGTATTCTTTGCATTCTTGATCTTGGAGGTTCTTGAAGTTGATGCGATCGTTTCAGAATTTAGGGCTTTTTCCCGTAAATGAAAACAAAATTCTCGGTGATTGTTGTTACTTACTTCAACTTTATGTGACTGCTATGAATATTTCTAACTACTGTGAAATGGGTTGGAGTCGCTCTGCAATCTAGTCGCTTCGTGCTCTGGTTTCTCTCTACTTTTTTTCTCAAATTGCTTTGTGAATAATGAGTTGTTCCGTCAACTATTTATAGAGTTTTGCCCTAAGTCGTATCATAAATGCTCACCCACTTCTTGGTGTTTGAAGATAGAGTCATCGGGTAACACACACACTTTATTCTCGGTGAGAGGGTGATGTCTGGGACAGGTGTCAACTCATTTGACTATTCACCGACAGATCTCATTGTATAGCGAAGACAACATGTCAACTTTCATGATTACCGATGGATCTCAGTTTACACTAGCAACTTAGCTTTTATATGTTAACCGATGATTCTTGGTAAGTATTGACAACTTAGCTTTGTGTGTACATCGATGATTTTCGGTATGCATTAACTGATGATATTATTTTCATAGAATTATAACAAGTAATATCATAGTGCATCTTTAATCATGGTGATTTGTAAATTTAACTATGTATAATGGAACTGATGCAAAATATAACTTGGTATAATGCAGTTCCATACTTACTTTTTCTGCTTAGGTGGGGGTGGTGATGTCACCAGATCCATTAAATAAGGTGTCACCAATTGTATTTCTCGGTCCAGCTTCATCAGTGTTTTTAGCTTTCCTCCACATTTTGTTTCTCATCTTCCTGATGTCGTCAATGGTGTTTCCATTGGCAAAGGTGCTGGTCTCTGTCATTGGATCTCTACAGTCCTTTTTTAGATGACCAACTTTATGACAGTGTAGACATGTCATTCTAGGGTTAGTCCAGCTCCTAGACTTTCTCATCCATTGTCTCCTGCAGTTTGTAGCTATGTGTCCAAATCTTCCACATGTTGTACAGTTTTCCCATGTATTGTAATCCCAAACACATGAGTTACCGACTCTTTTTGGCTGATAGGCAGTTTCATTTTCTTTAGGCTTCCATGCTTGCCTTTTCTTCTTCCTGCATTTAATAGATGTGTGCCCATGCATTTTACAAGTAGGACAATATTTGTCCATGCAGGTTTCCTTCGTTGGTTGTTTCACCTCAGATTTACATTCATATGCTTTATGTCCTTTCTTGTTACATTTATAACAAATTCCTATGAAGGAAGGTGTGGATTTAGGAATGCCTTTTATTTTTCTTCTGCAAACATTTGATGTGTGGCTAGAACTACCACAATGATTGCTTGTCAGCTTTCTTGGTCTTCGATTTGCATAGACATTCTTTGGATCAACTTGGTTTGGTGATTCTTCATTTTCAGTATACCCTAGTTCGGTATTGTTGTTGACTCTTCTTTGTCCATCCAGAAAATCATCCATCCTTTTGGTGCTTTCTTCAACTCTCTTGATCATGTCATTATGTTGTTGCTAAATTCTCACTTCATGTTTCAGATTTTTATTTTCTTCCCTTAGCTCACGGATAGCTTCTATTCTTTCAATGAGTTCTGTATTCATTCTGTTTGCCTCCTGACTCATAAGAATAATCTGATTTGTGAGCTCATGATGATGTTATGTAAGTCTTTGTATTTCTGACTCTTTCTCTTGTATATTTTTAGTAATCTTCCTTCTGTCATCAATAGCTAGTGTTCTTTCTTGTTCAACTTGTCTAGCATTGTTCATGACATCAATCATTCTTACCATCTGTGTCTCTTGACCGATTTGCAGATATTTCACTTGTCCAGCCAAATATTGATTTATTTCATTCAGACTTGTGATGCTTTCTTCTTATGTGTCTGATGATTTTCTAGTTGTAGATCCTAAAGACTCAAATAGATCAGGTATCTCTTCCTCTTGGTAGTCTGTTTCATTACAATGAGATTCCATAATATTTATTTCATCTAGAAACTGTCTCATCTTGATTCTAGCTTCTTTATACTACTCATAGAAGATCTAAATTTCTAGCTTCTAATTCTCAATGCTCTTGTCAAGCTTGTACTTCTCCATTGTAAGATATTTTCCCTTAAGTCTTTAAAATTTTCCAAATAAGAGATCTAGCTCTGATATCAATTGTTGGAAATAATGGGAAGTAAGTATTGAGAGGGGAGGGTTGAATCAGCACCTCTAGAACTTTTTTATCTCTTTATCCTTAATCCATTTAGTAATCCATTGTATTACCAATCATCATTTCTATACTATCTTTGTGTGAGTTATAACAATTCATAAACTTAACAAACATGTAAACATTCATAGAAGCATTCATGAAATGTAATGACTCATAACACAAGATATGGCAACGCAAAAAACCCCTGTTAGAAGGTAAAAACTATGGTGGGGATGACACCCACAAAAACTTCACTATCTGCAAATTGGAAGGGGTCGGTTAAGGCTTGCAATTTGATCACTTCTGATTATCTACCCTGTTAGGAGTATTATGTGGAGACTGGTTAAGGTCGAATTTGTTAAGAGCTTTAGAAACACTATTTAGTGTGCACTTGGTTAAGAGATTTACAAAGGATTTTTAAATCCACCTTTCTTGAAAGGATTTCTTCTATTTGCTACACGTGTTAGAATGTAGACAAAAATACTCAATGACCTGAGTGTATGCAATCTTCAATTAATGATTACAGATCCATTAAAATCACATGTACAAAGTATCACCTAATGTGATTGATTAATACCTCTGTTGCTCAATAGCCTTGATTCTTGGTTCTTGATAACCAAATTCATCTTTTAATGTTCTGCTTCTTGAAACTATCAGTTTGATTCATAGATGTGCTCCTTGGCTATTATCATCCTCACATCCATATTGAAATGAATGATTACACATCTATTTATACAATATATTGACCTAATTCAGTTTCACGTGTTACAAAGATAACTCTATGATCGAAGGTTTACAACTTGACCTTGATCTCCTAGTTTGCATGTTTTTAATCAGTTAGATTGATTAAAACAATTACAATTATCTTTCTTGTCCCTCAAGAAATAGTTTTAAATCAAATCAAAACTTTAAATATAAAACATAACTGTTTTGTCTGACGTGGAAGTTTTCCTTCTGTGAACTGTCTGTCGGGTTCCCTTGATTTTTTGGGTTCCTCTGTCTTTTCTTCTCTTTTGGTTTACAGTGTAATTTTCTCGTCGGGTTCCTCTATCGGTTTCCTCTTTAGCATTTTTGGTTTGCACTGTAAAAGTGTCGTCGGGTTTCTCTATACTTAGCACTTTCGGTCTGAACTAAAATCTGTCTTTCGGTGTAGTGTTATTGACGGTTCAAAGAACTATTTTCCCTTTGCATACTAATGGTGAAATTAATGTCTTCAAGAGGAGGCCCAAGTTGTTGTAGCAGTGGAAGTTCACATTGGAGAGGAAGTTGCACCAGAGGTGGAGACTTCTGGGAGTCCCATTTGTGATGAAATTTATTTATTTAGAAAGTATAACTTTCCAAAAATAGATGGATGCATGTCTAGAGAGTCCCATTAGTGAGGAAAAATTAGAATAACATTATTTATGTAAATAAAGAACAAGGGTGATTAACGCAAGGAGGGTTGGACAACAGGGGCCCAAGGCACTCCCAGCTATCCAAACCAACTTGCAGAACAACTCAAAAGAAACAAAATAGAAAGAGAGAGAAGAAACAACAAGACTTTATATTATTTCATCAAACTTATTACATGTCGGGCTGTAAGGCCTTCCCAGTTTTGGCCCTATACATTCAAATATTTACAAGATAATCTTCATGCATGTGAGGTCACATACCTATGATCTAAATCTGCTAACACTATCTTTTATATCCCCATTCATGCCCCCAAATTTAAGAACAAGAAACAAAAAAATATACAAGAGTCCACCAAAGAGGTCGTCACTTAGATCCTAAAGATCCAATATAGAAAACAAAAAAGAACCAGATTTAGGTCCACACACATCCCAATGAGAGATCCCAACATTAATTATGCTACAAAAATTAAATGCAGAAGTTGGCCAGAAGATCCAACTTCAAGAACACAACTCGGTAAGAAAGACAACCGAGCACAAAGATGAGTCAGTGAAAACCCACTGAGTAGCCAAACAACTACCAAGACCTGTTAGTAAGGAAAGATAGAAACAAGTAACCGAGCTCGAGTGGAGAACAAAAAAGTCTTGAACTGAGCGAAAAAAATAGATACCGAGCACTTTACCGAGCAACCTCCAACAACCTACTAAACCAAAGAAAACATATTTTTGGTTGATCAGGATTGCCAAAGAACCCAAGATTCACTTGCATCAAACACCTGGGGTTAAAAAAAATGACTCTCCAAATCATGTGTCAGGTCCAACCTGAATTGAATCCAACTCAGATTGAGAAATCCAAGTTGCATCCTTAATCGGTCTAGTCTTCCATTTTATCAGATACTCCATGTAATTCTTTCATCGTGTACTTCTGCCAATTCTGTGCTTCAAAATATTCTAAACTTCTTCCATCTATTTTTTAGGATAATCACTTGAAACTGTCACTTCTTCATCAGATTCATGATATTCATACAAATATGAAATGTTGAATATAGGTGATATATCCATGTCATCAGGTAGTTCTACTTCATAAGCATTTCCACTATTAAATCTTCTCAATATCTTGAGAGGACCAAATTTCTTCATTTTCAATTTACCTTATATTCCAACGGGAAATCTTCCTTTCTTCAAATGAACCATAACTGCATCACCAACTTCAAAAGTCTTATGTCTCCTTGATCTATCTGCACTATCCTTGTATTTCTGATTACTTTTCTCCAACTTATTTTTCACTTCCTCATGCAATGTCTTCATAAATTCAGCAAAATTTTCACCTTCATCACTTCTCTTCTTTTCTCCAACAATATCTCTCAAGTCTGATATACCTCTCGGTTGTGTTCCATGAACAATCTCAAAAGGTTTCTTTCCAGTGCTTCTATTCATTGAACTGCTATATGCAAACACTGCTTTTGCTAACATCAAATCCCAATTACTCGGTGTGCCTCCAACTAAACATCTCAATAAGTTACCTAAACTTTGGTTTACATGTTTGTCCATCAGTCTGTGGGTGAAATGTAGAATTGTACTTCAACTGGGTGTCCAGATTCTTTTAATGTATTTTCAAAAAATAGCTAACAAACTTACTGTCTCGGTCAGAGATGATACTCTTTGGTAATCCATGCAATCTGATAGTTTCCTTAAAGAAAAGATCTACTATATGTATTGCATATGATGTTTTCTTAGATGGTATGAAATGTATCATTTTATAAAATCTATCCACAACAACAAATATGGAATCATTACCTCTTGCTGTCCTCGGTAAGCCAAGAACAAAATCCATGTTGATATCACTCCAAGGTTTCTCAGGAACAGTGATCGGTGTATACAAACTAGTATTCTGACTTAATCCTTTTGCAACTTGACAAACTCCATAAATTTTCACAAATTTTTTAACATTCTTATACAATTGAGGCCAAAAATACCTTTCCTTAAGCAAACTCAATGTCTTATCAATACCAAAATGTCCAGCCAAACCACTACTATGTTTTTCCTTGATCAAATTAGTTCTCATTGATCCTCTCGGTATACACAACTAAATACCTTTGAACAACATATCTTCTTGGATGAAATAGTCTTCATACTTACTCGGTTGATTTGGAACAGGTGCTCTGCACACTCTCCACTACTCAGACAAATTAGGGTCATTTTGATACAAATTATTCATGTCATCAAAACCAAGAACCTCAATTCTCATTTCAGTCAACAAAGATCTTCTTCTACTCAATGCATCAACAAATCAGTTAGAAACTCCACTCTTATGCTTTATCACAAATGTGAAACTCCGCAAATACTCTACCCATTTCATATGTCTCTGATTCAACTTATTCTAGCTACCCAAATATTGTAAAAACTTATGATCATTTTACAACACAAATTCACTTGGCATCAAATAATGTCTCCATTTCTTTAGAGTTTGAACAATAGCATATAATTATTGATCATAGAAAGAATATTTCCTTTTAGGATCATTCAACTTTTCACTAAAGAAAGCAACAAGTTTACCTTCTTGGGTCAACATAGCTCCTATTGCACTTCCACTTGCATCACATTCGACTTGAAATACCTTATTTAAATCAGGTAAGGCTAACACAGGTAATTCAACAACCTTTTGTTTCAAAGTCTCAAAAATCTTATCAGCTCTATGTGTCCATTTGAATTCTCTTTTGTCTCCCCTCATTGTCTTAATGATAGCATTACAAATAGAACTAAAAAATTTCATGAATTTTTTGTAAAAACTTGCCAATCCATGAAATGGTCTTACCTCACTGATGTTCTCAGGTGTAGGCCAACTCAGTATAGCTTCAACTTTCTCAGGATCCATCTTCAAACCATCAACTAAAATCACAAAACCTAAATACACAAGTTCTTATTTCATGAGGGAACACATTTTCAAGTTTATCAGCAACTCTTCCTCTTTCAATATAAACAACACTTGTCTTATATGCATCAAATGCTCTTCTATGGTCTTATTGAATATAAGAATATCATCCAAGTATACGATCACACATTTATTCAAGAATTTCTTCAAAGCTTCATTCATCAATCTCATAAATGTACTTGGTGCATTAGCTAAACCAAAGGGCATAACCAACCGCTCATACAAACCTTCTTTTGTCTTGAATGAAGTATTCCACTCATCACCTTCTCTGATTATGATATGATGATATCCACTCTTCAAATCAATTTTGGTAAAATATCTTGCTCCACTCAAACAATTTATTATATCATCCATCTTCAGTATAGGAAATCTATACTTAATTGTTATCTTGTTGATTGCTCTTGAATCAGTACACATTCTCTATTCTCCATTCTTATTAGGTGCTAACACTGCTGGTATTGCACATGGACTCAAAATTTCTCTGATCAAACCCTTGTCCAACAACTCGTGAATTTGTCGGTTGATTTCCTCATTTTCAGTTGGTGTCAATCGGTGTGGTTCCTTATTTGGAAAACTTGATCCAGGAATCAAATCCATACAATGACTAATATCTCTCATCGGTGGCAAACCATCAGGTACATTATCTAAAATTATCTCCTTATACTCGATAAGCAATTTATCAACCTCTGCAGGAAATTCATCTTCTGTATTCTCTCTTGATTTGTTAGGAATTAAAGCATAACAAATATCATTCCTTTTCAAATCCTTAACAAATTGTCTACCTTCCATGAAA
This sequence comes from Thuja plicata, assembly GCA_018584345.1. Classification (NCBI taxonomy): domain Eukaryota; kingdom Viridiplantae; phylum Streptophyta; class Pinopsida; order Cupressales; family Cupressaceae; genus Thuja; species Thuja plicata. The sequence goes on along the minus strand of MU223380.1, from coordinate 273,891 downwards.
CAAACTTTCCAATAGATTCTTCAACCAAAGGTAACAAGATTCATTTCTTACCATCAACCCAAATAGTATATCTATTCACTCTTCCATCATGTATTGCATGTCTATCATATTTCTAAGGTCTACCCAACAAAATATGACAACAATCCATATGCATAATATCACACAACACCTTATCATAATACTTCCCAATCTTCAGATTCACAGAACAATGTTCACTCACCATTATAGTATGTTCATCCTTGATCCATGAAATATGATAGGGCTTCGACTGCTTCATTCTTTCTAACTGTAAATTTGTTACCATCTCCTCAAATGCCAGATTCTCCAAGCTTCCACTATCAACAATTACTTTCCAAACTCTGTCTGCAAATCTACATTTGGTCTTGAAAAAACTTTTCCTTACAGGATCTTTCTTATCTTTGTCAACCCAAAGTATCCTTCTGATCTTTAGATTTCCTTCCTTCTCAGGTTCATTCGGTGACTCTTCTTGAAAAAAAGCATTTCTGCTACTACCGACTTTCTTGCTTGCATGTGTACTCTCAAAAGATCTATGTCCTTCACCATAATTGTAACAAGTTCCTTGGAACCCACTTTTTTTATATCCACCTCGGGAGTAGTGGCCTCTTGGTCAGAATGAACTTACACCTATCCATTTGGTCTTTCCTTTTTCTTGATCTATTTCATCTTGATCTGTCTTGTCCTGATCCGATCTGTTGTTTTCACCATAATATCTACCTCTTCCTCTAGGGAATCTACCACCTCTTCCTCTTTGCCTTTGTTCATATCTTTTGTTCAATTTCTCCTCATCTTTTAGGGAAAATTGATATACCTCTTCAATGCTCTCCATCTTTACCAAGTTGATCTCATCTTGTATAGAACTTCTTAATTCATTCAGATATCTTGTTATTCTTTCCACTTCATCTTCAACATGTCCATATATGATGTCTAATCGGTAAAATTCCTCGGTGTAATCTTTTACCGAGCTATCTTTCTGCTTCAAACTTTGCATTATCCTAACTAGGTTAATCGGGTAATCACAAGGTAGAAACTTGCCTTTCAATTTGTTTATCATCTTATCCCATACCTTGATCTTGTCTTTACCTTTCTTCTTTCGATCCAATTGTAGGTGCTCCCACCACAAGGATGCATGACCTTTCAACTTTGTACTTGCAATATTTACTTTCTTCTCCTCTAATACATTCTCATACTCAAAGTATTTCTTCATCTCGGTTATCCATTCTATCAATTCATCAGAATCTAGCTTTCCACTATACTCGGGAGGATTAAACAGAAGTGTAGACTTCAAACTTGTAAAAGCTCACAGGAATCTCTCTTCTTCCTGATCCATCATAGGTTCAGGTGCAACTTCTCCTTTCACTTCTTCAACTTCATCATCACTAACATCCTCAAGATGTCTTCCTCTAAGCTGGGTTTTCTCAACAACTTCCAATCTTGCAACAATCTATCTTAGCATATCAGCTAGACCTGGATCTGCATTTCCTCTCCCACGAACCATCTTGAAACCCTCTACAATTGTAGGTTAGATCGCAATCTGCTACCCCAAAACAATATCAAACGGAAACCAGACATAAATAACCCAGCCAAAATAACCCTGGACACAATAACCCCGCCATAATAACCCAAGGACACAATAACCCATGGACAAAATAACCCATGGTCAAAATAACCCATGGACAAAATAACCCATGGTCACTTTAGATCAAGTTAGTATGCTAAAACGGGGATTGTGAGGCACCATAGAGGATATTTAGGTCAATTTTAGACCATATATCCATTATATACCCCTAAAATAGCCTTAAAACACATTTAATGTGCTCAAATAACTTATAAAATGGTAAATAATTATAGAAATAAAGACAAATTCGTGGGAATAAGCTAAATAAGAGTTATTATGAAAAGATATAAGTCAAAAGGCATTATGAAGAGGCATTAATAGGATATATAAAGTGGAAGAATTAAGAGAAGTAAAGGAAGGAAGAAGGGGAGAAGAACTAAGAGTGTGTAGAGTGATAAGAAAAAGAGAAATCAAAATATATTTTTTAATATAA
>MU223380.1:258762-271293 GCA_018584345.1 Thuja plicata | reverse complement strand
GGGTTATTTTGACTGCGGGTTATTGTGGAATGGGTTATTATGACCCTGGGTTATTTTGTCCTCGGGTTATTGTGGCCGGGTTATTCTGTCCAGGGTTATTTTGGCCGGGTTATTATGTCCTGTAATCATATCAAACAAATAGGGTTAGGACTTACAAAAGGAACCTAGATATCACCTTCACTTTGATACCACCTGATGCAAGGAGGGTTGGACAACAGGGGTCTAGGGCCCTCCCAACTATCCAAACCAACTTGCAGAACAGCTCAGAAGCAACAACACAGAAATAAAGAAGAAACAACAGAACTTTATATTATTTCATCAAACTTATTTTAGTCTTGTAAACTGAAGGTCCGCATTTGATCATGCATGAAGGCACCCTGATGCAAGGAGGGTTAGACAACATGGGCACATGGCACTCCTAGCTATCCAAACCAACTTGCAGAACAACTTCGAAGCAACAACACAGAAAGAGAGAGAAGAAACAACATAAATTTATATTATTTCATCAAACTTATTACATGTCAAGCTGTAAGGCCTTCCTGGTTTTGGCCCTATACATTTAGATCTTTACAAGATAATCTTCATGCATGTGAGGTCATAGACCTACGATCTGAATTTGGTAATGCTATCTTCTATATCCCCATTCGTGCCCCAAATCTAAGAACAGAAAACCAAAAATATACAAGAATCCACCAAAGAGGTCGGCACTAAGATCCTAAATATCCAATATAGAAAACAATAAAGACCCAGTTTCAGGTCCACACACATCCCAATGAGAGATCCCAACATTAATTAAACAACGGATATTAAATACAAAAGTCGGCCAGAAGATCCAACTTCAGGAACACAACTCAGTATGAAAGCCAACCGAACACAGAGACCAGTCGGTGAAAACCCACCGAGTAGCCAAACAAACATTGAGACTCGTTGGTAAAGCAAGACAGAAACAAGTAGCTAAGCCGGAGCGGAGAACAAACAAGTCTTCAACCAAGCGAACAAAAAATGTTACCAAGCACTTTACCGAGTAGCCTCCAACAAGCTACTAAACCAAAGCAAACATTTTTTTGGTTAATCAGGATTGCCAAAGAACCCAAGATGCTCCTTCATCAGTGATTGAGGAACAAATAAAAGCACAAACATTTGTTGTGCAATAAGGGAGGACAATGAAAAAAGGAGGTTACTTGTGAATAATAACATGCAAATTCAAGATGCAAAGGCCTCAAAAAAGAACTTGAAAGCATGCTTAAATGGCATTATTTGGAGGAGGAAGCACATATGAAAAATTTATTTTCACTTAATGTTATTTATGTTTTAAAGAGCAATGATGATTTCGAGTGGAGGAGAACTCCTAAGCCTTCAAGGAGGTGGGAAAAGAGGAAGAAGACCAACAGGAAAATGAGGGAGATCTCTATTCCACCAGGTGGTTGGAAACGAAAGAGGAAAGAATCTGACAATTTGAGGATATTTAATTTGGTGGAAGGGAAAAATGTGGCTTGATTATTCAAGCCAGAAGGATGATTACATCATCTATTCCAAACTCTTTTCTCAATGTTTGATGTAGTAGCATCCAAGGATATCTTGCATCACCATAAAATAAAATAAAAAATGTAATATTTAGGCTATTAAGATTCTAAGTGTTTTAATTGTTGAAGTGTGTTCATGTAAATAGGCCTTGAACTTGGAGATTCAAAATTTTAAAAAGAAGGGGAGAGTGAAGCAAACACACTCTTGACATTAAAGAGGCTAACTATGAACTAACTCCTTAGAAGTAGGAGTTGGTTTTAACTATTTTTTACTATGTTTATTAATAGTTGTAAGTGATGTTAGAAATTGCTGCAAAGTAAATTGAAGTGTGAGACTCCTGTTAGGAGTGTGTTTCTTTAGAGTTAAGAAAGGATATTAAATAGAAATATTGGAACGAATAAGGGGTAGAGGAATATAGAATGGAATTATTGTACATCTATATGGTGCAGAGACTTTGTAAGCCTTTTTTTGTAATTATAAGGTGGCTAAGTATTTGTTTGCATGTTGTATTGCGTTGAAGGTTTCTTTTGTACTTGACCTGTTGTATTTTTTATTAGATGTGTTCCTCGCTATTATTTGTAGATTTTTTTCAATTTATGTGCATAGCTTAAATAGAGTTTCCATTCAAGTCACTTTGTTACCACCAAGCTTCCTCTGACCAATCTACAACCATTCTTATTAAACACTACATGCATTCTCAAACCATTCAACTTTAAAATTGAAATCTAATTTTTAGATAATCCAGGAATATGTAAAATGCCATTGAGGGTTTTAATTTTCCCATCACTGAAACACAACAATACTTATTCCCTATTAGGATGTAGGTGTCATCAACCTTGTAAATCCTTTAATTATTTGTTACCCTAATGTACTTTCTAACCATAAGAAGATAATATCATTTAATTAACAGTGGCAAAAGAGCTCATGTACAAAGTTGTAATTATCATTTGAACTTTGGGAAAAAGGACAAAATAATTGGGCATCTCATTTAGAATATTCTATTTTTGAGTTGTAAGACACATGTAACTGGTTGAAGTGCATGTATTATAGTTGTGGCATATGTCATTAGTTATCATGACTCGCTATGAGTGCGTGTATGACTAATGACTTCTATATTTGTTCAGTTTGTTGAGATGCCTTACGATAGTTGTAAGAGCATCTATAAGTGATTATATTGGGCTACATACATGCTTCCAAAAAAGTGGGTGATATGGATTTTTGTAATGATATTTTGGAACCTTGTTTTAACCCATGAAAATATTTTATAGCGGTATTTTGGACCTCCAAATGTCTATTTATTGAGGGCTTGACATGTTGACATGAAGAGATTTCATTTTTGTACATAGTTGTTGGATTGAAGGTTGAAGAGGAGAAGGAAGGGTTGTACATAGTATTTGTTTAATGAACATAATACACGCATAGGCATGTCTTCTTTGTGGTGTTTTTTCTTGAAAGGTATTCTCAAGATGTTCTTCATGTGTTGTTGATTTATGTTTCCTTATTGTTGTTATATTATGGTGAAGTAATGTTAATTTCTATGATGTTTTATCTTCATCTAAGATAGGTTTATTATACATATTAAAGTGTTGATTTTTTGCATAACACAAAAGACGAATATCTCTGTGGCTTTTGTATTAAGACAATTTAGTTTTGAGATTTACATACAATTACAAATTTTCATTGGATAGAGTCTAAGCATTGAATCTCATCGATACTTTTATTGGATTAGATATTTCTAGTGATTTCCCAACATTTGGTATTAAAGCTTCCACGACTTCCAGAGTTTCCATGTGTATATATGTGAGTTGCATGTACTTTCTTGAACTTTCATGTTACTTGCATTTGCTTATATGTGAAGGATTCATGGTGTTTTAGTTTTGAGAATTCCCCTGTTTTAATATTTTATCCTGACAAGCTTGTGAGAATCTTTAAGAAGGAATTGTAGATAGTTAGTGTCTTGTGAAATACAGTGGATACTATGTGTGTTAACATTTCTTTTCTAATCTGTGAGAATGGAAACCATGAAATTTAACTTTTAGTGGAATATTGTTGAAGGCATATGTGGTGGGTATTTGATGCTCATGGGTGTTCTTCGTGGAGTTGGTCATGCGTTTGTTTTCTAGACAGTAGTGATTTGGAGATCTGGCTTTGCAATATCTTACTCTCATCTTGCATGGTGGTTATGTTCATTTCTATCTAGTCACGTGTAGTGAAAGGGTGTGCATGGTGGATGTGTGCATTTTGCTCCCTAGTTATATGTAAACACCTACTATTTGGACTACAATATGGAGTGTTAATGTTGGGTTCTTGGTTTCACCTCTTGGTCATATGAAAGAACTAGATGATTAGTCATTTTTTATTGTGAGTTGTGGAGTTGATTATTCTATGACCTAAATGCTTCGAGATAACTTGATATGTTTGTAGTTTATTTGTCTCTAAAAGTAATGGGTTTGTAAATCTACATTTATTCTATTATTCAGATGACATATTGATGTAAATGTCTACATGTTGAAGTGTACTTTAGATTTATGGAGATGATTTTGTAGGTTTTACATTTTAACCAAAATATGTGGTATGTAGATCTATGATACAAATGTATTCAGGGGGTTTTGTATGAAGACAATTATAGCTTTGCATGGCTTCTTGAAGGGTTCTTATTTATTTATTATTGCTCCTATGTGAATTTTGTTGGCAAACTAGGTCTAACATTGGTCCTAGTGTTTGAGTCTTGGAAATCCACATGTTATGCCTGATTATCTCTATTTTTCATGTTATTAATGTGGATTTTGTTTGGTTGGCCCTATTCTTGGTCAACATTGTTACATTGGGATGTTGATTGCAATAAGAAATGGATTTTTGGGAATACTTGATATATTTGTCCATTTGAAATTTAGCAATAGATTATGATGCATGTGAAACTCTATTCACTTTCACTTGATTTTTGATAATGATATTGGTCATGATGACATGTACAACTCAATATCATGTTTGATATTTTGATTCTAAGTTATTGATGTTATAGTGTATAGTAAATCGTGGATAATATTTTATTAGATGTATAGTCTTTTGCAATGGTTGTTGGTGTCTTGTGAATCTCTTGGAATCTGTCTTCGTATTGTAGTGAGAGTTTGACATCTTGGTTCTATTGATAAAGGACGTGCAATATTATATCTTCTTGGTTTAGAGATAGTGGTGTTACTCTTTCCTTTGATAGATCTTGGTGTTGAGTTCTTTGATCATGTTGGGGCCATGGAGTATCCTCAATTAAGATATGATTATCATGATGCTTAGAGATATTAGGTACACATTTCAATGGGAGCTTTGACAGAGATGTGGATTCATCATTTCATGATGAATGACTATCTTCATATGTTTGGAGATATTTTTTAGGTTTAGAGTATGGTTTGTATTATATCATGATGTACTTTTGATTTTAGTTTAGAGTGTTGACATGATGTAGGTTCTCTTGAGACCATTATATGTTCTTTGGAGCATATGATCTTCCTTTAAGGAGATGATAGACCACGATGCCATGATATGTTTTATGTTTCTACAGTTGGAACTTTGACATTGGTCTTGTTTACTCTCTTTATTTTTTAGTATTAAACAATTTTCTTGGTGCTTCATGATTTTGTAGGGTTGCATTTAAATTATAATGAATTGATTGGTGGATGATCATGGAGACTTTAGAGACTTGTGTGAGGCTAAGAGATATCTTGTTTATGGGATCATGTATTAATATGGATACTCTTAAATCGGGATTTCAATAGAAAGACTAAGGAGCCCACACTTAGTTATGGATATGAATCCATTATGCACGCAACGAGAAAATTGCCCTTTATTATAAGCTTTTAATGCTTATTGTTGTGTGCACTTGACAAATCTTGAATTTCACTATTGGTCTACTTGGTAGGTGAATGTTCTAAGAGGTATTGCTCACTTGAATATTAGATGCATTATTTATTTTTTTATCATGTACTCTCATGTGAATTAAGTCTTGAATATTGTTAGTTTATAGATTTATCACTTTACTCTATTATCATGCCCACACTAATAAAAAATGAAATTATCAGTTGACTCAAGTATAATGATCTTTTACACCAACTCTCTGCTTGTTTTCCGAAACATGGCTACCTTCAAATGATATACAATGAATGAAAACTATGTATCCTTTTAACCAAAAAGAAAATAAAAGTGTAGCTTTCAACCAGAAAGTATTTAAAAGACAATGATTAAAAATAAATTTAAAACCAAATAGAATAAAAAGATTCTACACCTCAGCAATGAGACTTTGCAACATTCTAAATAAACATCACTGCATTACTTATTCAAAGACAAATCATCCGCAACAATGTGCACAAGTAATATTCTAAATCATTCAATAGATATTCAAAAATTATTTAAACAGTGGTATATTCAACATAAGAACAAAAAAATGATCAATCATAACACAAAGTTTACAATCCCCAAACTTCATTCAGATTACTTGCATTATATCTATCAAACCATTAAAGCATAAAAAGGTTTTGTTCTTAACCATTCATCCAAAATATATAGCTAAGTTCTAAGTAACTGTCTTTAAATAACGATCTCTTGAGGATGACCGTTTTAAAGAGAAACTTAAAAGTATTTTAAACATATAAAGAGATGCCCACCAAAGCCTATAGTTTTTTTTTTCTTTCAAACATGAAAACAATCACTAAAATAACATGGAAATAAAACTAATTATGGAGGATTGCCTCCCCTTCCCCTGCTCTTTTTTCTCCTTGTGGTGTCTCCTCTTCTGTTTTATTTCCTTGCAATTCCTATGTTGTTTGCACTCGTATCCTTTCCTTGTACACTCTATATTTGAAAATTATAGGTGTCAGCAGCTTGGCATTCAGGTTGTTAGTAATGTTGACCCTTAGCCTTCACTTTTTGATCTCCTGATATTTTTCTACTAACTTTTGGTTCATATCTTTAACATCATTCCAATATTTCTAATGATGTTTCACTTATTGTCGCTATGGACAACTCTTCATTAAGCTTTGTTCTGAAACGTTGTGCTACATCACCACTTCTACGCAATTTTTCTTCATCTTCTTCAGAGATATTTACCCCCAGGATTGTAAAGTTGTCTTTCAAATCCTTTAGATCAGCATTCAAAGTCTTCATCTTCTCTAACATTTGAATATAAACTTTTATGGACTCTTCAATATACAATATCCCATCAAGCATAAGCTTATTTGTCCATTTATCAACTGCATTGGTGATAGATTAACATCTCTTGATTTGTTTCAGCTTTCTAGGGTCTAACCCTTCTATGTGAATACTAGGACCTTGGTCAATTGGTTGATCATTTATTTGTAGAATAGATTGAATGAAATAGGTCAAGATATTTACCTACTTCTATAATTTTATATTATTTTTCTCTTTAGCCTTAACTCTTTTTTATAACATGCTTACAAAGAAATTTGCATGCTAAATATCACCTTCAAGAGTCGTAGGGACCATATCAACTCTACTCAACTAAAGTCTTGTTCTGTGACTTCTTGTTCATCTTTGTATCTAGAATTCTATGACCATAAGCAAGATCAATGGTCATGCTTGACATCCTCTTAGCTTTCTTGGGCTTGGGTGTACATAAAAACTTAGCCACTGTCAACTTTAGTATCCATCATTGGGGTATACCTTTTCTTTTTCTCTAATACCTTTTTCAACCAGGGAGGGGAAGTAACTATGGAAGAGCTAGGATTGGTATTGGCAATTGCGTTACTAGGTGGAAGAAGGGTTGAATCAGATGGTATAAATTTTCCAAGTATGGAAAGATGAAAATTATCAAAAAAAAAAAAATAGAATTTGAAATACTACCTCCACCAATTTAGTTGAAGATAAGAGAATCATTATCAGGGGCGGTATCAATAAGAGTTGACAATTTTTATGTTAATGGGAAATAGGAACATTAGTTGCATGGTATGTTTTTCCTTTGGACATTGTTGGTGCATCCTCTTTACGTTGTTCCCTATCTCCTCCAGATTGTGAATTGACTCTTTGAGCAATGGAACCTGAGCTGGTTGGAGCCTTTGAGATGTTGAGGCTTTGAGATGTGTTTTGTTCTTTGTTTCGATTTGGAGTCCCCATGGTTGAAGAAGAACCAACATGTTCTTTTGTTTTCTTTTTAACCCATCTTTTTGTCATTTCTATAACACTAGAGATCCTATCTTCAATATATGTAATCTCTTTGTCAGACCATTGGAGATGGGGAAGAGAGCTGAAAAACTCATAAAGACCCTTCAGAACTGTAGTAACTCCCTGCAGACTTTAACAACTACATTTTGACTTTCTAAAAAAAAGTCTTTAATTTTTGCAAAATATCTCTTTTACTTTCAAAAGTGAGATAAATATCTATTTTACATTTTTATTAAAAATTTTAATAATTTATAAATACTTACTTTAATAAATATTGATTGATATTAGTATTATCTATTAAGAGATAACTAAATCTCTTAATAATAATATTAATATAATAAATATCTATCAAAGTAATTATAAATTATAAATTGTTTAATAATTTTAATAAATTGTAAAGTAAATATTTATTAAACTTTGAAAACAATTAGATATTTTACATATGACTTTAAAGACTATATCAATACCAAATAACTTATTACGCCGAGAGGTGTAACCCTACATTAATGGCAGCAGACCCTATAGAAGCCCAGCAAAAGTAACGGTGTAAGAAAAAAGAACCCTTCCCAATTCCTCAACGCCAGCACAACAATGTAAATTGTTTCGTATTCCTTAGCGCTAGATCAATGAATGGTTTGACGACAACACAACTGTCATACACATAATGAATAGTTTGAAAAATACATATTATTTAATGGGAAGAAGAATACTTTTTTGTCCTGTCCGACAAAATTCAAATGCGTATATGTATTGTAACGCCTAATTTGCATGTAAAGCATATTAAAAGTTGTAATAAGCATTCTTGTTTTGCACTGGAATCTGATCTGTCGGACTTAACTAAAATTTTATGGAATTCGAATAGGGAGATCAACCTTTTTATATCTGTATCATCCTTTAAAAATGAAAATTTGACTTTCATTTGAACTCACAACGCTAGAAGCTCTTGAAGTCATAGTAAGTTTTTTTTTTTAAATGTCCCTTATTTGGATCTCTTTTCAAACTAATTCATAAAATATGTTGTCATTCATATGTATTGAGCAGCTAAAATATTTGGACATCCGTTTTGTGCTCTTTTAGATGAGCTTTTTACTTCACGATATATACGAGTTTTGGATTTGCAAAATACAGGTATCCTGTCCCAGCCTTCAAACAAATCAATTCATTTTGAAATAAGAAATCATAAATGATTCTGTTTTTTAAGATATATTTGTATAAATAAAAATCGTTTGAAGATTTGATTTGTTTATTTTTTCAGAGTACTTTTAATAGAGTCAATAGAAAGATTCCACTTTGGTTTCATAGATATCTGATTTTTTGAACTGTTTTTTACAGACCCAATGGAAAGATTTTATTTTCATTTCATAGATATACGATTTTCCAGCGTTTTTAACCATCCTTTCCCATGCATGACCTAGGCAAGAAAATCGAACATACAATTTTGGGTTGAGGCTGCTGTGAGTAAGTGCACTAGTTTTTCATTTTGAGTAAGCTTTGATGCATGTCTATGACCTATTCGAAACCTCCCATTTTAGCAGAGCAAGGGAGAACGCTATTAAAGAATTTAGCTTTATACCTTGCGATCTCATTAATTTGAAAGTGTTGAAAGCCTTTTGAATGAATCCATTTTCTGCAAATCTCGCTAATGTTATATAGCACATGTGATTCAAACGATCCAAGGAAGAGAATATGTTGTTTTATGATGGATCTATGATTCCACATCTTGCATGCATGTCTAAAAAATTAATAGTTGAAACGCAATATGGAGGCAGTTTGACTTTAAATGATTATCACTCCATGGATGCTTGCAAAAAATTAGGAGATAATAGATGACCTATCTCATGAAATAGTAATAGAATAAACAGGAAATTAATTTATTGAACAAGATCTAGAAACTTTTAATTTGAATGCAATGGTTTTCAAAACTTTTAATTTGTATGCCACAAATTTCAGAATTTTTAATTTTTTTACTACCAGAATTAATAAATTAAATTTACATCAAATTTATTATTTAATATTAATTCTAAAGATAAATACTTTAATATGTATATTTTTTAAAATATATAATTTATTATTCAATTTTTTTAAACTATGCTTTCATTTATCTATACAAGTTTCTAAATATGTAATTTCATTGGCCAAGGTTAAGGGTAAGGAATGATCATTTTCCTACATTTTAGAAAATCCCTATTTACTTCAATATATTGCTCTGTACATTTTAGAAAACCCTAAGTTTGTTGTAGCTTCATGGGCATGATTGATGTTTTCATTGATTAAAGAATATAAATATTTAAGTGCCAAAGGATATATATAGACCACCTATAAGCCAACCACGTTTGTCTATACCAGATTTTGTGCCTCTAATATTTTAAAATATAAAAATATTTAATATACTCTTATCTTGATATAAAAAAATTAGCTTGATTTATTGAGTTGACATAATTTACAACAAGAAAAAAAAAACATATCGAAAATTGTTCAAGAAGGGGAAGTAAATAGATGTGAATCTTTGAAAATAAAAACTGTACATTTTATTTATGCTTTCGGCTAACAAATTAAATTATGTAATTAATTTATATTAATTAAATAAGTTATATATACTCTAAATTCAATTGTATAATTAACCAACTATTTATTTACCTATGTTCAATGGGATTTAGCTAGGTAACTGTTGATAATTCTATTTATTATAGAGTAATTGTTTTTTATTATACATGACTTCGTTCTATTAAAATATAGCCAAAGATAACACATTTTTAACATTTATCATTATGTAATGATTTTATAGCATTTTAGAAAAGAGGTAAATTTATTGATGTAATAGATGTGTCAATATATAATATATGTCTTTCCCATCAAGAGTTAAATTGTTATAATTAAAGTTTAAAATATATATTTTAATGCAACAATGTGTTTTTAAGTGATAAATCCAGAAATATAATTTTTTATATAAACAAATGCATTCTTTAAGTGATAGATTTCAAAACTAAATTACATAAAAATGATTAATGTAACAATGCCTCAATATGTAACACATGTCTCTTCCACGATAAAGCATAAATTTTTAAAATGTACAAAGCCATTAGAGGATCATGAAAGGAAGCCTTGTGTGACAAAAAGATCAAAGGACATCAAAATAAATAACAAGTATATTGATATCATTCAATGATAGTGGTCTATGAGATGGTGGTCTACAAATATTTTGAAAAAATGTCCAATCCCCTTGTCAAGAGAATAGTGATGAAGAACAAATAAAGGTTAGATATACTCTTTAATGAAGTCTTAAGGAGGTATATACAATTAAAAATAGATCCAAAATCTTTATTTAAGAGGACTAAACTTTATACGATATAAGATAGATCTAAAATCTTTATTTAAGAGGACTAAACTTAATACGGTATAAGATAAGTTGATTTTTAAAAATAAAAATAGAAAGTTATTTCAAATAATTAAATAATAAATATTTAATGTGATTGCATTGAAAAACATCCCAGGTAAATGAGCTAGAACTAATCATTCTATATAAATAAATGTATAAATTTCAATAGATAAAATATTCGTATAATCTATAATTTTAGTGTTAGGGTCCAATTAGGGTTAGTGTTAGGGTTCAATTAGGATTGGGGTTCAATTATAGTTACAAGAGAAATATTTAATTTAGGGTCACAATTAAAATAAAGATATGTTTCAAATAGTGTTATAATTAATAGTAAATCTGGGTTAGAGGATAATTAAGGTTTTGGTTCAATTAGGATTAATTTAATATAGTTTTGTATAGTCAGAAAATGGAAGCACTTCCATTTTAGACTTGTTTAGCCTTCTGAGTAAGTGGTTTTGGGGTCATGACAAGCGCCTTGAATGGGTTCTTGATTTTGACATGGCTTCCCCCATGTTCTGTCCCTCTTTCCACTCCTGTTTAGCCTTATTTCTGCATTCTGAACTACAGACTGATGATTCTGGGCTTCAGGGTTAGGGTCGACCTTTCAGGTCTATGTCGACCTCGACCCTGACCTAGGTCAGGGTCGACCTCGACCCTGACCTAGGTCAAGGTCAACCTCGACCTTGACCTAGGGTTCAAATCCCGGGGTCTCACAGTTTTCGATCAACTGTTAGTTTTTCCAAAAACAGTCTACAGACCTCAGAAAATAGCATTCTTTGATCTGCAATATTTCAAGGTTAGTGCATTTCTTCTATTTCTTCAATTACTGTCATATATCATTTCTACACATATAATTAACAGAATTTAAGATTCCTTCTTGTTATTCTCCTTTCCAAATTGTTGATTCATTTGTGCATTAACCCTTCTTGTGGGTTGATCAACTTGGATCTCCCATTTGTGCATTTGGGAATAAAAGAGGAACATCTTATCTTCTCCCTAATCACAATTGCAATACACAATCAATACAATTCAAGTAAATACGAAGTAGGGTTAAGGAAATCAATATACTCTAAGCAAATCAAACAACAATTAACAAATAATCTCCTAAACCCCATTTTCATACATTAGATTTTGGTGAACCCGCGATAGACAACTCTTTCTTTTTGGTGTTAGATTTACATTGTTTATGCTAGGTCTTGCATTTTCTTTCAAATTGCATTTTAATTCAATCAATCAAAATTTTGTGTTAGTTCATTTGCATTATATTGGTGTATGAGCTTTACCACATCTAGTCCTACTTATAGTATCCCGATTAGAAGAAGCCGTAGACTTATGAGTTCCTTTGATCCTGAGTCTTCCTCTCCTTTCCTTAGGATCCTGGATGATAATTTGATAACTCATGATTCCAATCCTTCTATGGAGCATAACTCTTCTCACTCATCTCATGATGAAGATGACGCTTT
>MU223380.1:178443-237817 GCA_018584345.1 Thuja plicata | reverse complement strand
ATTATTGATCCATTTCTTAGTGGTGTTATATCTTCTGTTTAAATATGATTTATGGTTATTTCATGATGCTTATGTATATGTTATGATGTCATTATGATTATGATTTTCTAACAATACTAACCCTATATATGTATGTGTGTGTGGATTATTGTATATTTTGCTTTTCTGTTTGTTGTGTTTGATATGGTGTGGGACAGAGTCGTAGTTATTTGCTTCGGGAAGATCCACACGATAAACTAGTCTCAACCATTATTTTTTATATTATATGCATGTATGTTCGTCTTTGTGATGACAGGTTTGTAGGTACCAGGCTACGTCTTCCTTGAATTGGTAGGAGTGAGCGTGCCCTATCGCAATATCTCAATGGTAAGAGAGGGGAAATAATATTCAAGCCTAAATCCCTACCCTAAACCGTTACTTTGTCCTAGAAATGGACAAGAATCTGACTGACTATCCTATCTGAATCCGTCAAAGTGACATGGATTCTTGAGCCTTTCTGTGTGTGCTTGTTGTTTATGTTTTAGTTGTCTTTCTGTGTAGCTGGTTTTCAGTTGGATTTATGATTCTTTTGGCTTGTGTGTTTGACGATTAATTTATGGTAATTATTAATGTTAATAATTACACCTTTAATAAGGTTAAAATATTAAATATATGGTTATTTAATAATTAAATATTAATTAGATACCTATATTTAATTAATTGATTTAATTATTAAGTCTTAATTTAATAATTGAAATTTAATAAATATTAAATCTAATAATTGAAATTAATTGTGCAAATTGAATTATTAAATATTGCTTTAATTTGCATGATTAATTGTTTTAATTTAATTAAAATATTCTCTTGCTTTTTGATTTATGACTTTATTTTTTCCATATTTAAAAAAAAAATTAAGTTGTGCATTGTTTTAAGAGAAATTGAAATTAAAGTATTTCTTTTAATTAATAATTAATATTTCATTAGGGTTGCTTTTTTTTGGAAAAACCTAACTACCCGGTTTTCTATATATCTGAATTGAAAGCCATTTGGAGGAAGTTCAATCAGGTGGAAAGAGAATTCAAGTGGTTAACAAATTTTTTGAAAGCTTAGGAGTATTTTAGAATTGTGCTTGCTTTGGGATTTGTGTTGAACCTTCTCATCAGTTACTGAGGTAGGATTTTGAGACTTGTTAATTCCAGCCTTCCAGATCCCTGTCTTCTATGCATCCGGATTGTTGGGGTCCTGTGTTTGAAACTTCCTTGTTTAATATTGTGTGTTTAGATTGCTTAAATTTAAGAAGTAGGTTATTGAATCATTTATGTGGTTTCACCTTCATGTTTGTGTATCAGATTTTTGTTCTGTGCATTAGAATGTTAGTTTTGATGAAAGGTAGTATTGTTTTCCTAGTTAGGATTTTTGGGATGGTTTGAAATATGGGGAAAAATTGCATGTGAGGGATTTGGTAGGAAAATATATCTTATAATTAATATTTGCATGAAAGACGTAAAGAGGATTGATTTTGCATATAAATCAAATTAGTTAATAAATGAGATTGCATGTTCTATCTTGTTAGAAAATCTCTTTATTAAAATTATATTCATATTTAAATTATTAATGTGTTGAATGATTTGTTTTCAATATAAAATATATATTTATATTTGATTCTAAAGATTTTGTTTTGAAAATATTATAACTAAATAAATTTGTTCTTCTTTTAAAAAAAAATCAATTTATATAATTGCATGTTCTTTCTTTTATTATGAAAATAATTAAATAATTTTTTTTAAAAGAATAAACATTTATAAATGATATTTCTATGTGTATGTTATTTAGGAAAGATATATTTATTTGCATGTTTCTTTTATTAATATAGACTAAAAGAATTATTCTTTTTTAAATTTGCATAGTATTCTTTTTTAAGAAATTATGTTTTTGCTAATTCTATTTTTAGAAATTCTATTTTTTTTTTAAATAATGTTTTAATAAAAATTAATTAAAGTATTTTTTTAAAGTTGTTTTAAATTAGTTTAAATTTTTTTATTAATTTTGAATTAAATTTTTTTTAAAGTAAAGTTTTACTTATTAAATTAATTTAATTTCTTTTTAGTGTTTTAATTAATATTAATATGCTTTTCTTTAATATTTTTTTTAATGTGGCTTTATTAATAATTTTATTAATAGGTATTAATATTAAGAAATTAATATTAATATTTATTTAATAATACTACTTTTAAAATTTTCATATTCTTTTAATTTTAGTTGAATTTAGTAATTATTCAATAGATTAATTTATATATAGGTTTTATAAATTGATCTATAGGGACTTTTAATGTGTGTCTTCTTTAGAAATTTAATTATAATATGTTAGTAATTTTATGTAGATAAATGAATTTGCATAACGTGGTTATAAATTTGTTTATCACTATGATATCATTAGTTTTCGTATAGTTCTTTCTAAAATGTGTTTTTCATGTCATGGTGTATTTATGAGTGATTATTGAAATGAGCTATGTATTCTTTTCTTGTATGGAGCGTTGTCATTTTTGGGTATCTGTTGAGACTAGATGACCTTTAGGATGTAAAACCAGAGGTTTTGGAGTTTTGGTTTCTTCATGGTATCTTATGTAGTTTCCAATGCATATTTTGTATGATGTCGTTCTGGTTCAATTATCCCAGTCCAATCTGGTTTGTCTGAAGTTGTCTTTTATGATCTTGTCAGGGTGCTTTGAGTCATCATGGTTAATTGTGAAACAATATGATCATGTATGGGTAGGAAGCAGTTTGTGTTTTATGTATTACCTTCATGTTTTGGGTTATGAGCCTAGGTAGGTTAACTAAGTGTATAGAGGGGAAGCGACTTGCAATGGGTCCATGGCCCTAAGCGGCTACTAGGGCATCTCATTGGCAAGTTACTTAATAAGTGAAAATATGAAATATTAAGGGGTTTTAAAATGTACTAATAAGATAAATGAGCCTCTACCCATGCCTTGAGTTTATTACATGTTAGGATGGGAAAGTTTGGGATCCTTTTCTTCACGAAAGGATTACTGAGCCACATAGAGTCACTTGGGGGCCAGGTTCCAAGAGGGACTACTAGGGTTACCTTCAAGGGTAGACTTATGTGATGACACTTCCCCATATACAACTTAGGTTATCCTACGTGTGTCGGGTACCTTTGGTATTGTGTAGATTTCCTTTTTATGATTTAGAAAGCTTATACGATCTTCCTATGCATTCTTTTGTGAGGTCTTGTATACCTTTGTTGATTGATTTCTTTTGGTATACCTGTGTGTGGGCCTCTTATTATCTCCTTAGCACGGTGGGAGTGGACCTTTGGTTCCACGCAGTCGGGTGGTAGTGACTCTTATTACCATTGAGATCTGACGGTTCTGCTTCATGCTTGGATGATCCTTGTTGTAGTTTCATCTTCTTATTCTTATGGAGACTTGTTCCATATCATGAGTTGTATACTTGTACCATATGTATATTGGTTGACATCCTTTCAAATGATGTATTGTATTGTTATGTATTATTGCATACCCTGCGATTTATGCAGTGGATGTTGTTTCAGTTGTATACCTTGGGTATCAGGTGTATATGTGGTCTTATCACATGAGATGTATATTATTGGATTCAGTTGATGTATCCTTTATGTTAGTTCTTTATAATTGTTATTCGTAGATTATTTTTCTTAAGTAATTCTACGTCAAGGAACCCTCGAGATTGTAACTGTTGTTGAGTGGTATTTATGTGTATGGCATGTATCTTATTGTATTGCTTCCGTGTTGTTATCATTATTGTTTGTAAATATTTAAAAAAAATTATCATGTTAACATAGTGTCATGTTTAGGGTTAGTTCTCTTGGGTTCCCTAGTGAGGCATTACAAATATCTATTTTACATTTTTATTAAAAAATTTAATAATTTATAAATAATTACTTTAATAAATATTGATTTATATTAATATTATCTATTAAGAGATAACTAAATCTCTTAATAATAATATTAATATAATAAATATCTATCAAAGTACTTATAAATTATAAATTGTTTAATAATTTTAATCAATTGCAAAGTAAATATTTATTAAACTTTGAAAACAATTAGATATTTTACATATGACTTTAAAGACTATATCAATACCAATAACTTATAATTATGTCATTTGTATTAATATTGTTTTTTTTTTAAAATCAATGCATAGCTTGGATAAAAACCTAAGTGATAAACATATCCCTTATTACATATTTTCGAAACTCTCCAAAGCATTGAAAAGAGATGAAAAAGGGAATGAAAACCTGCGATATTTTTTAGGATATTCAACCCTAACTATACTCTTTTCACACATTATTTTTGTTTTCTCTTTCATTGCTTGCAAAGGGTTGTCTGGGGTTTGGTTGCTGCCATAGAGATCTCCAAACTTTGCAGCGGCCATGAATGGGAAATTGAGGAGTTCTAGTTCTAAAAAATGCTCATTGTTGACCGCCATAAATGGATTTTTTGTGCATTTATCTCAAAAAAAGTGACTGTTCTAGGAAAAAACGTGGCTTCTTGGGAAGAAAACACAGACTTTTTTGCTTGAAACTGTGCTCTATTAGAAACCATGGCTTGCTGGGCTGAAACCGTGGCCTTCCATGGAGAGATTATTGGTCTTCTATGGCTGAAAGGTATTTCACTTGCATGTTTTATTCTTGTTGTTCTGAAAATGCCATTTTCTTGCTTTTTGTTTCTACTAAGACCATATAATCTGGAAGTTATGATTTTCCCTTTGTAGATTACTATTTTTTTGAAGGAAAATGTCTAATTCTCTATATTTTTCTTTTAAAATCTGAATCTTCCTTTTGTAAAATGTTGTTTTGAAGAAAGACGTGGCTCGTCTGCATACTTTTTAGAAAATCTGAAGCTTTCTCCATGTTGTAGCAAACGTGGCTCCATGGAAATTCTTGATGTCTTTGTATTCTAGTGTTATTTTTTGTACTGAAGATTGTGATTTCATGCTCTTGGCTCTGATTTGAAATAGAGTCATTTTTATCTTTTCCTCACTATTATAGTAGTGATCTTTCTATTTCTTTAGCATCACTTTGAATATTCATAATATTCTTTGCATAAAACACTGACTTTGTTGTTGGAAATTGTTACTTTTGTTGGTCCATTGCTTTGGTTTGTAACTCTGATCATTGTAATTCAAACCCTCTACCTTTGAAGAAAATAGAAGAACTACTTTTCCTCCTGCATATTTATATCTTTTGGGTTCTAATTTTTCTGAATATTTGAAAGCTTTCTTAAAAAATTTGAGCTCCATTTGTTAAACAATGAACATAAACCTGCCCTTGGCTGCATATCTCTGTTATAAACTGTGGAAAACAAATAAATCTTCCCTTTTATGCAATCTGTTGCAGATATATATTATTTTTTGTTTGTATGCCTAGTCACGGCCTACACGGGCTCCTTTGTTACAAGTGCCTGGCTGTTAATTTTTCTTTCATGTTCTTTGCTCAATGATTGGAGGACAGCGTTCTTCATTGTATCAGCAATTTATATCACATCATATGGCTTAAATCTTGGAGATCACTACCAAACTTTGCTTTCCTCTGAGACATTTGCTATGAGCTGCTCTTTTGATGTTCTTCATTGTTACTTTTTCTGTAGACTGTACTTAACTGTCTTCACAACTGGAACATTCCTTAATGTACTTGTGCATCATGTATATTTGTGCATCATTGATTTGTCTCGTAGTTGTGCATCATGTAATCACATACTCTTTCTATGTTCATATTTTTTTCTCTATTTTGTAGCACGATGGGCTCTCAACCCTTATGGGAACCACATTTTACCCCACGTGTTGTCGAATAGACACCTGTAACTGCACATGACGCAAACTAATTAGAACACAGATGCATGTTTGGAGGAATCTGGTATAATGAGTTGGTTGTTGTATCTTTTGTTTGATGCGTATATAAGTCAACATGTACGTGCATGGTAACAAAATGAATATGTAATTCTTGGGACACATCATTGCTTGGTTCTTTTGATCTAACACCATTGTTATCAATTGAATGCAGGATTGGGAACATGCTCGAGCAACGGGAGACATGAACAACTCGAGACACATCAACATAGCAGAGCACAACAACGAACCAGTCATTCAGGCAATGACTGGTCCCACTCTTTACTTATGCATTTATTTACTCATTTGAAGTATATGCTCACTTGTATTTGCATTTAAAAAGTAGTAATTCTCACGGCTTGTGTGAGACATGGTTCATTGATACTATCAATAAAAAATAACTTCTCCTTCGAAATACTTATGCACTTTGTATAATAGCCATCAACATGATGTGATAAAACAATGTAATCTTCATCTTTCCTTTCTTTATGCATATGAATATTATCTTGTGGAGACAAAATGCACTTCAAATTATTTTAAAACATGACTGCCCATGCTTGACTAAGCCTGGTACCAAAAATCGGTAACACTTACTTTTCAACATAGTCGCAGAAATTGGCAACATGTCTTGTTGAAATTCTATCTGTAGCAAACCAAGCCATCCTTGAAATTATAGTGATATGCCCTTTCTTGTTACATTTAAAGAAAATAAGGTCATTCTTTTTTTTTGCACTTTCATTATTTATGACATTAATTTTTATACCATATTTCATTTTTTTGTGTCCATACCCATTGCAACCATAACAGTATACATTGAAGTTCTTAACATTTTGGTGCTCATTCATTCTTTTGCAATTCATTTTACTTCTACAATGAACTGCCTTATGTCCTAACTTATTGCAATGATAGCATCTTCCATTGAAAACTAAGTTCCTTCTCAAACTTCTACAATAATTAACTTTGTGTCCTACACTTTTGCAATAAAGATGGATACCATCAATGAAAGAGTACCAGGAAAGAATAGAAGGTCTCTGATCCTTCACCCTTTTTCTATTTTTTATTTTCACTGGACTCTTCTTGTTCTTTTTCTTCTTCGGGTCTTCTGATTTCTTATCTTTCGGTTGTCTCTGGTTGACCATGTTTTGTTTATTTTCAGCCAACTTCTGATCTTTTGTACTCATTTTATCTTCTTCCAGCTACTTCTGATTTACCACGTTCTTTTTGTCTTCCTCTTGTTTCTTATTGTCTTTCTCATGATTTTGGTTAGTCGTGTCTTATTTTCTTCCTCATGCTTCTGGCCTACTATAATCTAGTCAACATCCTTTTTGTCTTCTCTCTTTTTATGTTCCACTATTTTCTTTTGATCTAACATGTCCTTGTTGATCTCTTCTTTTTTTTGTTCTACCATAATCCATTTGTCCTCTACCAGATCCTTTGATTCAACTTTCCTTTCTTCAATGTCTTTTGAAAAAATAGATCCCACTTTTTCTTGATCAAGATCCATTTCTACATCATCTCCCCATCTACCATTATATTGAGTTAGAAAACACATATTTTCACGCTTGTCTTCAATATAATAGATATTACCACTAGTCTTGAAACCTTCTCAACCATTTTTCCAGTTTGTTTCTTTCTAATAGCACAACCATCACTTTTGAACATAACTTCATAACCCTTTTTAAACATTTGACTAACACTCAAAATATTATGTTTCAAACCTTCAACATAGTAAACATCGTTATTCCTTTACTTACCATTAATTGAAATGGTTCATATGTCTTTGATTTGAGCACTTCCTTCTCCTGGGAATCTAATTGCTCCTCCATCATAATCTTCAAAATTGATAAATCTTCTTTTATCTCCTATCACATGATTTAAACAACCTGAATCTATGATCCATGCATTTGTAACAACTTTAGAATACAAGGATTAGTCAATTGTTTCATTAGTATCTTCATCTTCAGAAAAATATTCTTCCATGGAACAAAGGCTCTTTTTACTTATACCTTTCAAATTAAACTTCTTTCTAAGATTTCCTTTCTTTTGATTGCCTCTTTTATCTTTATATTTTGAATCACTATGATAATCCTTATACTTACAATCATTAGTAAAATGCCCCATCCTTCTGCAATTGAAACATATAAGAGGTAATTTACCTTTGTATCTACTAGTACCTCGCTTGAAGCTCCTTGAATGATAATCTTCAACATCCTCCAACATCTTGCATGTCTCAAGTTCAACATCATTAACAACTTTGAAAGCAGTCTCTCTCTTTTCTCTTTCAACTTTGCAAGCTCAAATGCAAAAAGTGGCCCAATGAGCTAATCAATGTAATATTGACTCATCATTTCTCTCCCTTATTGGACATGTGATCAGTATGAACTCCTTTAGTAGGGTTAATAAGATATTGAGAATAACATCATTATCTTCTAGATATCCATCGGTAGCTCTGATTCCATCAAACACATCAATAACCCTGTAGATGTAGCTCTCAACACTCTTATGTTATGTTTATCTCAAAACTTCATACTTTTGTTTGAGATTCATTAGTCTTTCTTGTTTTGTCTTCAAATCTCCTTCATACTCTAGTACCAACTTGTACCACATTTATTTTGCACCTTTCAAACCTTTCACTTTTCCAAAAGTTGTGTCACATAAACTACTGCAAAAGATTTATCTTTCTTTCACAGTTGCTTCCTTTTGTTTTTCTTCTTCAGTAGTCAAAGGTCTTCCAAAGGGAGGATAAAAGCCAGAGTGAATTACTTCCCAGATATCATTCTGTAATGTTTCAAGATATGCTTCCATCTTATCCTTCCAATAGATAAATTTCTGCCATAAAAAATCGGTGCCTGAAAGTGTAAATCTTGTGTGATCTCGGATCTACCTCAAGAAGTTAAGCTTCTTCTAGAGGAACCTTGCTCTGATACCAATTGATGAACACTCTTTGGATATTGAAAGGGGGGTGAATCAACATAAAATAAATCTTCAATACATAACTTAGGTAACCTCCTCAAATAACAATGTACAAGTAAAGAATAGAACCACCAACACAAGAACACCAAGATTTATACATGGAAAACCCAAACTAGGAAAAACCATGGTGAGCACTTTCCCACAAAGATAATTCATTAAGTATATAATATGATTACAAAAGATTAGGAGCTCACTGCTCCAGAATACCAATCAGAGAGTCGCTACCAATACAATAACGAATGTGAATAAAGAAGGCTCATTGCCTTACAATGCAAACAAGAGCTCATTGCTTCAGACTTGCATATAGAGGCTCGCTACGAAAGTAGCAAGATAGAGTAACAAAATCAAGTACTTAAGACTCACTGTCTTAAAGTAATTACAACTCTTCAAATTAGATACAACTATATTCTCCTGATAATGCAGTTGATCTACATAATATTGTCCACACTAGCAGCAAACTATTACTGCATTTTCTTCTTTGCCACTATCACTAAACTTTACTCTGTTGATTGTTGAACTAGTTCGCACACTTCACTTACTTTTATCCTTGCACTTACATTTTGTCGAAAATATATATTTGGAGATTACAACAAGGTCGGCCAAACCAAAAGGTATTACACATGAGTTCAATGTCGGCCAAGATAGAAAAATACAAATAGGACCAATGGCAAAGGCATTTGAACCAAGGACCCAAACAAATAAGTGATAATCATTAAATACATAGGTCTCATATAGAATGAACCCATCCGGATAAGATATAAACATTAAGTATAAGGCTCAAACCTAAATTTGATATTTCAACAATCAATAAATATGACACCCAGATCAAAGACTGAAAGCATGATCCATCCCAGGAAAAAGATGGACCAAGAACACACATGTCCCAATGTTAGATCCACAATAAGCAAAACAAAAATCAAAGATAAATCAAACATGTAGAAGCAAACTGACAATTGCCAGTTGTAACTGGACCTCCACACACTATGGAGAGAACTATATGGCACATCGAAAGTCATTTAAACATGCCACATTAGAAGCCATGTCAACATGTCACGTCATAAGTTGCCACAACATATTTATGGATCAAAGCATCAAATGGAAAGAACGACAACACAAGATGGTACAGTCTCTGGAACACTAGGAACACACTCCTGATCGCTAGAGAATGCCACAACCAAGACCAAAACTTGAATTCTTCTGAATGAGTAGTAGAACAACTTCAACCTTGGTTTTCAAGAGAGAGCCACTCCGAAAAGACAAATAATTGCAACTGTAAAACTGCTAACTGCAATGCAACACAATGGTACTGTAACATAACAACAGACATTCAGACCAAGCCGACTTTCAGATAAAAGAGTATAACACAGGAGCACTATAAAACACCATCTACTCATGATCATAGGATTCATACATGTCTTCCATTGTTCTAAGACCATAAAAGAATCATTCCTGTCTTCCATTATTTTGTAGTACAATACAAAGAACGTACTAGTCTTCCAATATACTGAAGGTTCAACATACATCCCCACATCACCAAGAATATCAAACTTCTAGACCACAAAGATTGAGGGAACACAAACTCAAACTCCTCCGGAACTTATGAAACACTATGTTTGACATTAATGACAACAAACAATAATCGTATATTTCTAATAGACAATTCAAGTATAAAAACACCTCAATAAACAAATTAAACTAGATTTTATAAATTATACAATTAATAACTTGATCTAGTAGAAGAAAGAGAAAAATAAAACCTTTAGAAATAAACTTTAACAAGGCTAATATTAACTAAAATCAAAACACATGAAAATCAATTTTAACTATAAATTTAAATGAGAAAATTTATGAAAATTAAACCGTCATCAAAGAAATAAGTGTATTTTTTTCAATAAAAAAGGGCTCAAGTCTAGATTCAGAGCGGACATGTTGTGATCATAAGATGTATAAATTCAATTATTTTTAAGAGACAATCATAAAGTATTCATGATTTGCAAGCAAAAGACTTGACATGTGATGAAGTATCACTAAGTCATCAAAGTCATCTTGCACTAAATCTTTACCAATAACATAAATGTCATCATATCATGCGGGACAAAACCATGAAGCTGCACAACTCAGTACATAATTAACATGAGATGTTAAGGATCAATCTTCATAAAGGGAAATACCATCATGTAATATAACACAATGCAATGTTAGAAATATGAGATAGTAAAGAAATACCATCATAAGGCACATCATCATCACAAATGAAATAAGGTAGCCCACACCAAACACTGTATAAGATCCTCATAAGATATCACATTAAGAGAACATGAACCAAATGATATAGAGGTAGGTCTAGTATCACAAAGTTCAATGACATCATGAATTGTTAAAGATTGTACAACCTCATCAAATTTAACATGATCCTTAAATGTATAAAATAAGTATACACTAAAATAAATAGCTAGGTCACTAGCATAGACTATGTAGCATCATCATAATGCATGGAAGCATAATCAACCACATTATCTAATAAAGTGAAAAACATATTTATGATAAAAGATCTAGGAATGCAATGTGCAATCAAATGGTGGGGGAAAGGTGTTGGGATTAAGTTGCTCAACCTTCAAGTCCTAACATGTTGAATTATTTAATTAATTGTTGCATAATTGATTTATCCTAAGTTATTAACTTCATGAGTTGTCATTCAATTTGTGGGACCTATTTGTGAGGTGGCATCCTACATGACAAGTGATGAGATGACATATTTCTAGGGTGTTGGCACCGACTTGGAAGATGCTAAGTTTTGGGAAGATATTGTCATATATTTTCATTTTGGAGTCGAAAATGATTTGATGATTTCCTATGTTGACTAAAAAGTCTTGGTTTACAACTTCTATTATGTATTGGAGTTATATTTTAGCAATTGACATTTATGGTGGAATTCACTTTAGACAAGTGTGAGCTGAGGAAGGCACCTATTCTTGAGCATAGTGATTTATATGTTGTACTTGCATTATATTTGGCAAGATGGTCGTTATGGATGAAATAGATGTTGTTGTCTTAGTAGTTGCTATGAGAAATGTGTCATGTGATTCACAAGATGTTTGTTATGACACAACTTACCTCTTAGGCATTAAAGATGGTTTTGGAAACCATGGGCGCCTACCACTTTGTGTTGACCTCTACATATACGTTGATGCCAAAGCTTATTTATGAGAGGAGAGGAGAGGAATATATTTTATAGGGGTTATGCTACCAAATTTTTTCTAGGATGGAACAAGATGTAAATTTCCATGTAAAGGCTTATAGTCTAAAAATGTATTGTAACTTGTTGAATATTACATTGGCTCAATGTTTAGGAATGTGGGGTTTTTTACCTGAAAAGGTTTTCCCCGCATATGTATGTGTGTTTCTCTTCCATCTCATTTTTCTTGTTTCATGATTATAATGCCGCTGAAAAATTCTTAGACCTTTAAATAAACTGTCTATTTCCATTTTTATGACATAGTATTATGTGCTTGTATCAATTTGTTGGAATATATTTTAAAGAACTATTGACTAATGTATGTGGATACTGACCTCAAATGACTTTCTAAGATGCCCTCATTTCCCTTCAAATGGTATCAAATATAGATGAAACAATCTCAGCCCTAAACAAAATATATTAATAAAAAACAAGTGAGGGGATCTAAACTCTTAACTAAATTTAAAATTTAGATACAATAATCAATAATATCAAAAAAGAAAATAAAATATAGAAAAGAGGTTAAAACTTATGAGGTTTGATAGTTGAGTTGACTTAAAAATTATGAGAAAAATACAATATTTTTTACATAGATCTTACAATAAATCAATTAAATAAACATCTATAAACAAACATCGTAAGAAGACAAAGTTTGGATTAGAACCGGGAAAATAAAGGATTGGTAACAAAATCTAAATAAATTAAATGTAGTTCTTAACCCTCGGTTTAATATAGAATCAAGCTCTACTTAAGACACATCATCAAATTAGGATGTATCAACCAAGCAAAGAATTGTGAGTCGTTATCAAAGATGCAAATTCGCCAGCATAGCTAGTGGAATTGATCCTATGATCACAATTTTGATCCTTTTGTACAAAATTTATGAAACATATGTGTCTCACTTTTAGAACCTACATAAAAACTTCGACTGTATCATCATGACTTCACATATGATAGAGGTTTCCTCCCATATCTTAAACCTTATAAGATTACCAAGTCAATTTTATACAATGATCAAAGGCAACCAAAAAAAATCATAGTGTCCTAGAATAAATGCAGTGCTAATGTAACTGAAGTGTTCATTCCATAAATTTATAAGATTAATCCTTAAAGACAACTCCAAATATACAAGTAATATGTTTCACAATTTAAACTGACACAATAACAAAAATGAACAGATAACAAGTGAACCCAAAGTTTGGATATGAATTTTCAATTTTTTTGGAATTATACAAGTGATCTAAAAAACGATTAGAAACCAAAATCAGACCACTTATACCCTTATCATTATATAAAAAATAATCTACTCAAAATAAATAAAAACAAACGCAAAAAATTGCGGAGCATACAATTTAAGAAATGAAAACAGGTACATTTTACGGCTTCTCAAAAGAATTGGCCTACGCAGATTATGTATCCTATATAGACCTTTTGTAAGGCATTTTGCTCGAGTATGGTAGCTCCAAATCACAAACAATATAATTTCATCATATTTATTTATTTGCACAAAAAACTGCTCTAAGTTCATTAAAAATTATTCCGTTAAATATTATCATCCAATAGTATATTCTTCGTCTGTTCAAATGCAATTCCTTTATTTGAGAAGAAAGACGAGAGCCCCGTATATATAAAGATTGCCTGCATGCTTAAGCCAAAAATCAGGTTCCTCCTGTATAGAGTCCAGAAAAGGGGGAAAAAAGGAAGGTAGCAGCTTGCTAAAAACCATTGATGCAACTAATGTGGTTTACAACAATTTTGTTGATGGAATTCTCGATAAACATACTACAGAACTCTAAACCAATAAAATGCAATAGACAAAAATTCCCCTAGAAGGAAAAAACGAATACGGAAATCAGAAAATATTTCCCTCAGAACATGGTCCCCCCCAAAAAAATTGCTTAAACAAAAATACCCAAATGCAACCAGTTTTTGGTGAAATAATTACTGTTCCTGCCATAAAATATCAAGATGGCTCTCCTGAAATTAAAAAACACTGCCAGCTCAACCAACAAAAAGCACATTCAAAAGCATAGAAAGATGCAAATAGTTAGACATTTACCAAACTAAATTTCTTAGCAGCCCAAGATTTTCACCATTTACATGTTTGGTAAATAATAGTTCAATTTTTTTTCAATATTATCATCCAATAGTGAAATCTTGGAGTGTTCAAAAGCAGTTGCTTAATTTGAATGGCAAGGAAAAGCCACATACAAATAAAGATCTGCAACTAATCACAGGAGCAGAAAAGTAGTTCCACCTGAACTTGGTCCAATTAAGCAAAATATGTTGCTCAAATCCAATACCTGAATGCAATCAATGTGATCTACAACAGTTTTGGTGAAACAATTCTGGATAACGACGCCACAGAAATATGAAGATGTTTCACCTTAAATAAGTAAAACAATCAGCTAATAAAAAGCATCTTCTTTCAGCATCAATCACCATCAAAATTTGTTTGCATCTGCTTTGATGCGTTTTGGCCAAACAGCAGCCACAAAAAGATTTGGTAACCGTAAGTTCAGCAATATGTTCTTTACAAATTTCAAAATTTGGCAATTGACAGCACATGTAAAGATCTACTCCCACTTATTCATATTCGCAGAGGGGTATTTCAGGGTGATTCCTTAACAAAATAATCCGACTTGCCATCCACCATATACTGTAAATCCACCTGGAATGCTTAAATTAAATACCTTCACACCAAGTGAAGTCAGGCACATACGGTAATGTCGCTTTTGAACAGCGCCATGTAGACCATGCAATTTTGTGTTTCATCAAAACTTTATAACTTCAACACCATCCGCTGATTCTTTTTTCCAGTTAAGAATGATTCAGAAAGACTTAAGTCTTCAAAAAAATCAATCTATAAAAATTATTATTTTGCAGAATTAACAGCTACTCTGCCATCTGATAGTGCAATTGTCATTGCTACCCTCTCATCTGACAATGCAGTTGTCCCTACTTCATAAACAGTGCTTCCAATTCTAGTTGGAGGCCAGTAGCGGAGAACAGATCTTCCCAAAATATTCTTCACAGGAAGCGGCCCCCTGCAAGATAAAAGGAAATAATATTGAAAAAACAGTTTGGAGACGCACATCCTGATACTCAACAAAAAAGAAGTGAGGAATGATAATTGTAAGAAAAAAAAATTATGGGATGTGGCAAGATAGAGATTGACAGATAAATGGCACCTTAACATGGAAAAATTAATTAATTTGATTAAAGAGATGAGTTAAACATATATAACATGAGAACATACCAGACATGAGAATCGTAGCTGTTGTTGCGGTTGTCACCCATTACAAAAACATAGCCTTCAGGGACAATCTGCATAGATAGAAATATTTAACTTCTTTAACAACATATCATCACAAATGTGCATTAGTTGTGGTTATTTGCAACTCTTCTAGACAACATTACAGAAAAGTTTCTTAGTCAAAGTGGTACTGAATGCAAACAATAACTAGTTTAAAAAGAAATCAAAGACTACAAACATATGATATTGTTGCCACACTAATCAATCTCCCAGAGCGTCTCATTTAAATTGGAAAATTTAAATACTTATAAATAAAAATATGGTACACCATTAAGAAAAACTAGTTGCCGATAATGAGCTCAAATTCAACTTGAAAATATTATATTGATAAAGAAACAAGAAACTTCAGCAGCTCGCCTGTTTCGAATTGAATCACCCTCCACGATACAATCACATAAATGCCTACAATTTGGATATTATAACACCTGTTCCCTTAAAGTAGCATTAAATACAAATGTCCTAGATTATAAACCAAGGGGAATCAGAGCCCCATATGCATGTTAGGGAGTTTGACCCAGGGTGGCCATCGCCAAGAAATGACATTTAAATAGCCTAAGGGCCTGTTTGTTTCCTGGAATATGACAGGAATTGGCATTATCTAATTCTAGATAATGCCAAATTCCATGTTTGGGTCCTTGAAAAAAAATGGAATTGGAATTCCGAAATTCTCATTTTGCCCCCAAAATGGGAATATCATCTTCCACCTAAATAGGTGGAATTGGAATTTCAAAATAAGTGGAATGGGAATTCCAATTTTTAGAAAACCAAATTTAATATTTCGTGGGATCTGTGACTATAAAGATGTATATTATATTGCTATAAGGATGTATATATATATATACATGTGTGTATATACACATGTGTGTGTATATATACACATGTGTGTGTATATATATATACACGTGTATATATACATACATGTATGTGTGTATATTCACATGTGTGTATATATACATACATATATGTATGTGTATATATATACACACATGTATGGTGTGTATGTGTGTATATACACGTGCATATATGTCTATATATATACACACATGTATGGTGTGTATATATGTGTATATATACACAAATGTGTGTATATATATACACGTGTACATGTGTGTATATGTGTATACATGGATACACACTTGTATGTGTATATGTATGGTGTGTATATATACACACATGTATGTGTGTATATGTGTGTATATATACACACGCGTGTATGTGTGTATATATACATGTGTGTATGTGTATACACACATGTGTGTATGTGTGTATATGTGTATACATGGATACACACTTGTATGTGTATATACACACATGTATGTGTGTATACACACGTGTGTATGTGTGTATATATACATGTGTGTATGTGTATACACACATGTGTGTATGTGTGTATGTGTGTATACATGGATACACACTTGTATGTGTATATACACACGTGTGTGTATACACACATGTATGTGTGTATACACACATGTATGTGTGTATACACACGTGTGTGTGTATATATGTACACATGTACACATGTGTATGTGTGTATATGTGTATACATGTGTGTATATACACATATACACGTGTGTATATACACATATACACGTGTGTATATACACACACATGTATGTATGTATATATACACGTGTGCATGTGTGTATATATACACCCCATATTCAAAGAAATTAAAAAATAAAGAATTAAAATTCCTTATGCATCTTTTCATTCATCTTCCGAGTGAACCAAACAGGTAAGACCATATTCCAGATTTCATTTTGAGAATAAGCATCTTCCTGAATTGACCATATCCAGAATATGGTATTCCAGTACCCAAACGGACCCTAAGGAAAGATGTCCATGGTTTTTGTTGTCAAGTATCTATTTAACTACGAAGTAGGACAAAAGTATCATCAAAGTAATCATCACAAGAAAGGCTGCTACCAAATAATACAAGTATGCCCAACTTCACAGTAAAGACTATATTTAGGCTCCAATTCAAATATCCTTTCATAATAAATATAAGACTTATGTTTCCCATTTAATGGGACTTAAAAGACATATTTCCAATAAGCATACTAAGCTAGAATTCAAAATCTTCATAGTGCTTAAGGTTTAGAGGGGCCCACTCGAAGCATTATTCCTTTCAACGGATCTCCAGATGAGTTGACACTGTACATATAAAATGACTACAAATCCATTGAATCCTTCCATGACCAGTACTGAGGTTTCATAATTCAACTACCGTTATCACTTTTTTGTGAATGCTACTCAAATGATGTCAAGGAATAGCCAATCATGACCAGTATTGAGGTTTCATAATTCAATAGCTGGTTTCAAATTTTTATGAATGTTACACAAATGTCGTCAAGTAATAGTCAATCATGACAGGTGAGGTCAGGGTTCCATGGGAGGCTTAAGCTTCTATTTTCAAGCAACAAGTCTCATGAAGAATGTTTCTTTTCAGCTACGAGATTATTTGGAATTTTTTTCAGGAAAATTAGAGCTCCTATTTTTTAGGCCTGCATATTTGAGCAGGTAAAAATGAGTGGTGCTAGAAATTGCCCCACCAGCTCAGGGATATTATTTGGCACTTGCCAATCATCTATGTTTAGATTCCCAACAAAAAGAGATGAATCCTGCCAAATTTTCACATTACAAAGGTAAACAAAATTTCACCTAGATTAGACATAGAAGAAAAATTCATGAGACCACCAGCTTCCTTAAATTTAGAAGCTTAAACTTTAAAGCTGAACTACACAACAAAATTCATTGAACCACCAGCTTTAAAAATTCTGTTAGCTCTAGCTCCATTGTTTAGGAAGCCCTCCTCCATGGGACCCTGGCCTAAGTGTACCATTCATTCTCATGAGAGATGTGTTCTTGTGAACCACCACTCCTGAAACAAGGGTCAATGAGTTTGGCTCAAAAACTACACAGCTGGATCCTAACAGCAATGCCATAATTTGAATTTCTGTGGAAGAAATCTCCTGCTTATCAATTGGTGAGCTAAAGAGGCTCTATAATGAACATTTTGTAAGGCATGCACATAGCAAGCTAAGTGGACTTAACCTTGTATGAAACTCCATGGTTAAGCGTGCTTGAGTTGAAGTAGAACTAGGATGGGTGATCTCCCGGGAAGGCTCAATGCTTCACCTTTGTGAACATCATCTAGATGCAATGAGTGCTAAGTGTACCATTCATTCTCATGGAAGATGGGTTCTTGTGAACCACTACTCATGAAACATGGATCAATGAGTATCCAATATAACTCAAAAACTCTACAGTCAAATCCTGATGGCAATATCATAATTCAATAGCTGTTTTCAAACCATTTGTAAACGCTACACAAATGTCACCAAGGAATAGTCAAATCAGAGAGGAGCAAGAGACATAAGTGAATTATTTCTCCAACAATGATAGAACATAAAACTTACCACCTGTCTCCATATGTTCAACTTAGTTATCAATAACATAATATATTTTACCCAATGAAAATAAAAATCCTCCAAAGATGGATTCCTGGTCATGGTGCCATGCAACTATTTACCCCTGGTTTTTACTGTTAAATCTACAGCATAAATGAATGTTAAGGCATACATTCCCTACAACATAAAGCATTATGTGGCATTTCAGAAGTACGCCACAAACAAAAAATGTATAAGCACAGCTTCTCAGCAATGTCAAAAGCGCTCTGTAAATCAAAATTCAGGTTCCTCAAAAAACTTTGTCCAAATCCATTGTTTAGGAATTGTAACTTTTGAACCACTAGAAAAGAGTGACAGAAACATAGCACTATGTAATTTAA
Organism: Thuja plicata; assembly: GCA_018584345.1. Classification (NCBI taxonomy): domain Eukaryota; kingdom Viridiplantae; phylum Streptophyta; class Pinopsida; order Cupressales; family Cupressaceae; genus Thuja; species Thuja plicata. Next base: position 218,635 of record MU223380.1, on the reverse strand, counting down.
TGAAAAATTAACAATCCATTAAATTTTCCACTTTCCAAAAGAAGGATCATGGTCTAAGAGAAAACAAAGAAAAAATTCATCCACAATTGCCTCCACTCAGCTTGGAACATTTTTCCTTTCCCTTCAAAGTTTAGAAATGAAAAATGAGACAGAATAAAGACAATACCACTGGATTCATCTCGTATGCAGGTGGCTCAAAAATAAAATCTTCATTTTGGACAACACCATTGACCACTAGCTTGCCATTGTGAACCTGCGTTGGAAATAAAGAATAAAAGAGCAATATGAGAATAATAACTCAGTCAAGACAAAATAAGTGTTGAAAGTTTTAACATAATAACAGATCTTTATAAGATGCATACCGCAGAAAAAGGGTCAAAAAAGCAATAAAGTTACATTATTTTTAATTTATTGATGACGTTGAAAAGATTTTGGGCACACAGTTGGAATCTTTTGACACACTTACGCATTTCAGATTTAATGTAAGGGGTGAGAATGTCAAGGTTGCTTAGTTTTATAAAAATAAAAAAGGATAACGTAGTCAGAAATTTATAAAACTAAACGTACTCAGAAATTTATAGAACTAGATCAAAGAATTCCCTAAATCGTTTCCAGGCCATTAAACAAAGACACCATATATTCTACAAAAGGGCCTTCCATTCTCATCTCCTTGATATTTGAATGCTCCTTGTACAAGCCTCTCATGAACACCTTTTCATGAGATGATAAACAATTAGGTCATTGGATGGTCTGAGGGGAAAAATTCTTCTCTTTAAAATTCCTTTCTTAATTGCAAAAGCCACTCATATTCCCCTGGAAGAAGGGGCTGCTTTCTCAACTTCGAAATATAACTCAAATTTCCCAAATGATTCACGTTAAAATTTTAATTTCAGTATTTTGATTGGTTGCCTTCTATCTAAAGGGTTTCCCACCAACCAAGATCAAGTACTTTACAATAGCATTCAAGAACCGGGCAGTTTTTCGAATTTATAAACAGATGGATTTTTTGAATTTATTGAATCTATAACTAGACTACACTTCAACAGAAATTATTAACTAAATTATTTCCAGGCACTCAAAAAGATTATGGCATACATCAACAGGGAGTTTTTTTGCGTTATTTTAAGGTAGATCTATTTTTGCTTTATTAAATTTGTCATGTTTCATGGTTATCCTAATAATAATGTCTTACAATGCAAAAACCTCAAATGATTATCACCGTACCATTAACACACTTTGATTGATGGGTTACATTCTTCACCTGTTGCATTTCCCAGAAGTATCAGTCTGTGTTCAGCTGCCTTACCTTGCAGACCTACTTACTTAACTGATAAATGTCCAGTAAAAACATGCACGAGATCTTTATATAGTTGGGAAAGTTTTTTATGTGAGTTGCACTCAAGTTTGAGATGCTACAGCTAACCATAAAAAAGTAACAACAGTTATGGCAGAAACAGCGGAACAGCACTGTAGAAACAATACAAATAGCTAAGGGTTTGAAAATGATATAAAGTATGTCTTATACCATATCACCATGATAATGTATTTTATTGTCATAGTTAAATTTATTATATTGATTAAACAAATGCTCATATATCAGTTCTATTATAATAAAGCAGTTAGCGAAGTTGCAATACCAAGATAACATATTTCTCTAGATTAAACAATGGAGGCATTTAGTCCACTGTTGATAAGGTTCAGATTAATAATAACAGAAAATAAGACACCTACAAGAAAAGATTTAAGAAGCAATCAGAAACAGCTATTGTTGGCAGGATATAGGACTGTGAGGTACCACAAATATCATTTGGATCATTTCTACACCCATATATCCATTATATAGTATATACTACTTAAATAGTCTTAAAATATCTACATAAGCTACAAAAGAGTAAAACATTAAAAACTTGAATGCAAATTCAAGGTAATAAGATAAATTAGATAATTAAGAGTTATTACGAAAGGATTAACAAAAAGGTATTCTTGAAAGGCATAAAGAGGCTATATAAAGAAGGAAAATGAGAGATAAGAGTGCGGAATAGTGTCAAAACATGTGTAGAATAATATTAAGTAAATATATATGAGAATAAGGAAGTGTGAAAGATAAATGTGATATATATGTATATGGATGAAAAATGATGAATGAAATATAAGACGTGCAAGACATTAACATATATGAATATATGATGTCATATATATATATATATATATGAAATTTATTATAAATTGATTTATACTCGCAACAATTATAAGTTCTCTATTTTTATTGCATCACACCAAGATTTACTACATACAATAGAATATTAAACCTTAAGACTCCGGTCAAGCTTTTTATGTCAACATTTGTTTTGTTGCCAGGACCTTGGTTGTTGTTGCATAAGTAGAGAGACTGTACCAAAGAAGAAATTAAAGTAAAAATTTTGGATTTTTTTCAATTAAATATGAATCAACAGGAAAGATTGGAGATAGAAAATGAAGGTTTAAGGCATGCAAGAGATATTTTCAAAGAAGAATTGATGATAATTAGAAGGTGTAGTTTAGAATTTATAGCAAGGATAAGGGAGTTAGAAAAGGAGATATATGAATTATTATATGAACTAATCATCTTGAATAAGAATTGAAGGAAGTTAAAATACACAATGAAGAACTACAAGAAAATTTGAATTGGCTTATTGAGTTGGCTAAAAAGTTGATAGAAGTTGCAGAAAAGATGATGAACACGATGGCAAAGGAAAAACATTTGCAAAAGTATGATGTATTAAAATTGAAAGAAGAAATAATCGTTTGGATCAATTGCTTGCAAAATGTCAAAAGGAAAATCAATGCCTAAGCCTACATTGTGTAATGTATTGTGTGATACAAATGATTTGTATTATTCGCTTAATGAATCATTTGAGAAATGATATGGCTAAAGCTTCTTTGATAAAAAATTTAAGGTTGAAGATAATTATGATTTTGAATCTAGAAGACTTGGTAGATATGATGATATGCCAAAAGGATGTTCTCCAAAGAATGTTGATTTTAAGACAATGGGAAGAATAGGATATATAAGAGTAGTTTATAAAAAGCCTCCTGAACTTAAGTGTAGGACAATTAATGAAGTACCTTAAAATGGAAAGAAGAAGATGTTACAGGTACAACAAGTTCTAACAAATCTGTTCAAGAAATACAATGTTGTCATTGTTATAAAAAAAGGGAAACGGTAAAGAAATGTGTTGGAATCTTCATCCGTGTAGTCCTTGGGGACTAAAGGATCATTTTTTTTTAAATGTGTTGAAATTCAAATTGTAAGCAATGTATACAAACAAATTGTGGATGGATTTATGGAACTAATTAGAAAAAATAAACATATATGTTTAAGAGGTATTACAAGCATAAACATTCATATGTAAAAAATGACAGCAATCGAGAAAAAGCTAAATGTTTGAGTAGAGATAGAGTGTGCCTAGGTGTGTGCTGCTAAAAAGAAGAGGTAAACAATAAGGGTAAGACTACAATGGAAACCTGTCACGAAAACAAAGAGGATTGGTACTAAGGAAGAAAGGTAATCATGAAGGATAAAAGTGGTTTTGCTAAGTAGTCTCAAGGACAAGACAATGTTTTAGGCCTGGGAAAAATATTAGCAGGATATAGGGCTGTGAGGCACCACAATCATTTGGCTCATTTCTAGACCAATATGTCCCCTAAATACCACTTTAGTCTTAAAACACCTATAACGTGCCTAAACAAGCTATAAAAGAATATAATATTATAGAATAAAAGGGAAATTCATAAGATTATCGAGGGTATATGATGGAAAGGCATTATGAAAAGGCATAAAGAGGCTATATAAAGAGGGAAAGTGAGAAAAAGAGTGTGGAATTGTGTCATAAAATGTGTGGAATACTATGAAGTAAATATATGTGAGAATAAGGAGGCGTGAAAGATATATCTGATCTGATATATATATGGATGAAGAATGATAAAAGAAATATAAGACATGTGTAAGACATCAAAGTATATATATATATATAATTTATTATAAATTGATTTATACTTTTTTTTTGATCGATAAATTGATTTATACTTATTGCATATATATGTTCTCCCTTTCTATTACATCACACTAAGATTTACTTCATATAACAGAATATTAAACCTTACTCCAGTCAAGGTTTTCCTGTCAACAGCTACAATAGATTTCGTTTCGAACCTAGGGACAAGGTCTAACCTCCTATTAATTAATACAAAACGATATCAGTGAATGCTTTCTCAATCCTATTATATTTATCGCACACTATAAGGTTTCAATGATAATAAGTGATTCTATAAGACTGAATGTGGGAAGATGAGAGAGAACTAAGGGTGCCACCACCTGCTAAGTAGAGGAGCATAGTACTCGAGGATACAAAAAAGACAAAATAAAATCTGTGTTCTTCATTCTTCATCACCCTAGAATATGCACACAATTCCAATCTTAACAATAACAAAGCTATGACATATTAAGCAAGTAATAAAAGCTAGAGATGTTACAATATATATACTATGCAAACAAACAAGTGCCAAAACAAGAACCGTACGAATATCAAACAAATATAATGATGGTGCATAATTAGTTTTTCTAAATTTGACAAAATGCTGATAGACTTACTTCAACAATATCTCCCGATTTTGCTACAATTCTTTTAATAAAAACATCACCGGAAGTGTAACCTTTCTCCTGCAGAGAGAAAAGAACTCAAAAAGAGAACTAAAAGCATTCAATCAAGAAATTACTCAAATTCACAAACTACACATGGCAATCAAAGACCCCCAAAGAAAACAAGATATTACCTGCAAAGCTGGGGGAGCCTTGAAGATCACTATATCAGCCACCTGTGGCTTTCTAAAATAATAAGAGAGCTGCAACATTGAAAATTGTAATATTTAGCGATGGTCTTCTAACATCATTTTAATGCTCAGAGGAGCACAAAGCAGGAAATGATTGCCTTTGTTCTTTTTAACATAAGACTAAAAAAATTATCAGATGTTGCACACTGTAGAAGCACAATAAATCTTTCTTTACCCTTCCTCCAAATTCAACCACGTTTGACAACTAAAAAGTTGAAAGGACCTACAAAGTATTTGTAATGTCCAAAGGCATAGGCTATCTGGCATTCAATTATCATTTAAGGCACTTATGTGGGAGTGTTTGTTTAACTCTGAGTCTCAATTTGGAGCTTATAGCCAAATAGCAAATTTCAATGCAACCCACAGTACAACCGGTAGAATTCACCTGGTTCAACGCTTACCAAAAACAAGTCTTAAGAACGTGATTCGAGTCTTACCCAAAACAATCCGTAAGAAGGTGCTCCAAGCCTAAAAATTCAAAATTTAAGAAATTGACTCAAGCCTATCCAAAACAAACCTTACAAATGTGTAAAGGAGGTGATCCAAGCCTACTCAAAACAAACGTTAAGGACATGATAATACAGGCTTACCCAAACCAAACCTTAAGAACCTTATCCAAGCCTACCCACAACAAACCTGAGATGTAATCCAAGCCTACCCAGAACAATCATTAAGAACCTAATCCAAGTAATATCCGCTAAGTGTTACTTGCGGCTATTAACGTAGGTTACCAAGCAATGCAGAATTTGAATTTTAGAAAAATTCACGATGTAAAAAATATATGAACATACAACAGCTAAAAATACACTGTCAAAATTAATACATGTAATCAACTTTTTATAAAACTAGTAAGTGCCCAATGCTTTAGAAATCTACCATTAAATGAATAAGTTTCCAGAGGTTAATTTTTAAACATAGCCCACTAGTTAAAAAGTACCTTTTCTGCAACAATCCGGTCTCCGACATCGAACGTGGGATACATAGACAAGGAAGGAATGAATCTGGGCTCTGCTACAAACGACCTGAAAAGAAAGGAAATAACAACCGCTGCTACAACAGTCTTGGCATCATCTGCGCTGAACTGTGCCCAATGAGGCAGCCAACTGATTTTCTCACCTCTACTTTTCTTTGCATTATTTGAAAGCTTGGGTGCTTCATTTTCCAGCCCAGGATTGGTATCTACATCCCCACCCCCGTGATCCTCATTACTGAGGCTATTCCTTGCAGTATTCCGTTTTCTCACAGAACCCTGAAAAAATTCGCTGCAGGGAAGCCACTTCATGCCCTGCAGAAACGGCAACATGGGGGAAGTGTTGACCCTGAACATAGATGCTCCCCCAATCGAAGAAATTCCACAAACCCCCACCATAGAAGTCCTAGAATCTGATGTAAAAACCCTTGAAGCCCCTATTTTGCTGCAGTAATTTGTGGAGGATTTTAGCTGCCCCTGAACAAGAGAAGCCCCTGTATTCTGTAACTTTGACTTCCATGAAGCGCAGTATTGGAGCTTGCACTCCCTCAAAACCGCCGCTGCTTTCCTTGTCCAGAAGCATTTGTATGAATTGCACCTTTTGTCACGGGAATAAGATAAATTAGCCCCGCCCTTCTGCTTGAATCCGCATGCCCCCGATAGAGAGGCAGCGACCCAGGCAGCAGGGCAAGTTATAGTCAATTGGACGGCCATACCTGTGTATTTGCAAATCAAGTTGAACAATCGATACAGTGTTTTGTTTGGGCCTAGCAATAGAGTGCCAGTGTCACCACAGTTTAGTACGCCATTGATAAATAATTTCTCACCAAATCCTTCTCTAAATCTGTGAATTGGGTCTCCTTGTTCTTCCGGTCAGAGCACCCTCAAACAAATTTGATCAAAAAATGAATTAGAATTCCGCTAAAAAGGCAATGGGGTTAAAAATTTCAGCAAAACTCTCCACAACAGAGAAAGTTCTGCAGAGATCAGAGCAGCCACAGCTCTTTTATCTCTCCGACTCGAGCAAAATTGTAATGAGCCGTCTGGGAGTTGAATTCGGATTTTAAAGGCATTAGTTGTAAATTGCATTTCGATTCATTTCACGTTAATTCGACGTTGTTTCGTTTAATTCCAACTTCCTCCCGATTTCTTATTTTTCTATTATTGTTGTTTCTTGTACTTCAATTTATTTTATTTCTTTTCTGCGAAGCTTCATCTAAATATCGATTCCATTTAAATATTTCAAGCAGCTTATCTTTATTTTAATTTGTAAAGAGAATTTGAAATTATGATTTTGAGTTTTTTATTTAATTATTATTTTTTAAAATTATTTGAGTATTGTTTGATCTTATGAACATTATTGAAATTCTTTGTTTTACACGTGTTAATTTTTTTTTTTTAATTCTTTGATCTTTAGATCATTTATTGGTCGTGCTCACGTCATTAAAAAAATTTCATTCATTTGAGTTATAAAGATTCGTTGATGAATTTCATGTATTGCGGGAAAATTCAGGAGATTTTTACATTTACCTATATGTTGTGGATGTCATTGGATGTCATTAAAATTCTTTCATTCATTCATCTGACAAAGATTCCTTGATTAATTCCATGTATTGAGAAATTTCATTCATTCATTTGAGCATAAAGATTCGTTGATTAATTTCATGTATTGTAAACTTAACCCCAAGTTTTATTCTTAACATTAGGGTTCAATTAGACTTAAAGATACTCATTAAGGGTACTCATTAGAATTTAATTATAATCCATTTTTAATTAGGGTTAAATTTAGTATTTAATTACGATGCAATTAAGATTACAATTTAATTGTAGTTCATATTTACAATCAAGTTTAATTAGGCATTTGTTCAATTAGAATTATGGTAAGGGTTAGAGATCAATTAGTATTAAGGTATAATGATTTAATAAGAGTTATATTACAAATGGGATTTAAATTTCTTTAAACCAATTTCTTAAAGATAAATTTATACTATTTTATTTATAATTTAATGTAAAATTGATTAAAATTAAAATTAGTAAAGTTTAATTATTAAATGAATTTATTAATATTAATTTTTTACGGCTAAATAAAAATTAAATATTTTATAGAGGTGTTAATTTTTTATTTAATAATATTATATTATTTAAGTAATAATGAAAAAATTAAAAGTCTAGAAGGCTGACTTTATATAGATTATTAAAGATATATATACTAGTAAATATGTTTAAAGGATATATATATATATATATATATGCTATAGTAGCATTCATATTTGTTTTCCAACATATTTTAAAAATAAGTACTATTATACAAAATTGATGTAATATAATAAATTAAGAAATTCAAATATTTTAAAATTTTTTCTTTGAGATAGAAAGTTGGAAGTGTTTAAAATCTAAAAAGCGTATTAAAAGTTTTATATTTCATTTAACAGGGGATCTTTTTATTAAATATAATAATGTAAAGAAAGGCAAGTTTTTCATATGTGTGGGGGAAAGACCATACACATGCATACATGCACACAAACATTTAGCACAAGATTTTTTATTAAATATGATAATGTAAAGAAAAATAAGTTTCTCTTAACATTATATCGATGGTGTGTCACCTTGAAACAATGTATTGAGTTCCTTCAATCTATTGGGTGGAGATTGGCTTGGAAACGGAAGACCTAAGAAGGTTGGACAATTATAAAGGCCAAGGTGCTAAAATAAGAGCTAGACTCCATTGGATCAAAGAAGGAAATAGAGGATCTAAATGTTTTTTTTAAATATCTCAATTACAAACATAAAAGAGAGAGAATTGGTGCCATATTAGATAAATAGGGACTTCACACTGATCCTACTAAAATTGCTATGGTTTTTCAAAAAAATTATGATAACTTATTCAAAGAAGAAAAGAATTGGGAGGATGTGCAACAAACACTAGAAGAGATCGTTGGAGATTATATTCCTAATAAAATTGATCCTGGATACAACAAGTATTTAGATCACACCCTTTCAATGGAGGATATTAAACATGCTCTTTTTTCTATGAAACCTTATAAGAGCCCAGGCATTGATGGCCTACTAGCTGAATTTTATCAAACTATGTGGGATCATATCAAGGAGGATTTTTATATGCTTTACTTGGAGGCACTTCACATTGGTTCTTTAGGACCAAACATTAATAGAGGCCTAATCAAATTGATTCCTAAAGGTAAAAATGAAGAGACAATTATTGGTTGGAGACCAATTATGTTATTAAACAAATCTAATAAAATTATTGCAAAATCCTTTGCTATAAGGATTAAACCGGTGGTACAAGGTATTGTTAAAGCTAAACAAACTGGGTTTATCAAAGGCAGATTTATTTTGGATAACCTAATATTAGCCTGGGAGACTCTTGAATGGGCTCAACAGTCGAGTCAAGATGCTTTGGTGGTCAAGTTAGACTTTGATAAAAGCATATGACAAAATTCGTTAGAATTTCATCCTCAAAATGCTACAATGGGTGGGCTTTGGACCCAAAATACAAAAACATGTGTGCATGTTGTTCCATGGTGCCAATTCTCAATTGGTGATTAATAATTCCTTGAATGTTCCATTTGATTTGTACCAGTCCATACAACAAGGTTGCCCCTTATCTCCCTTCTTATATGTACTTTCAATTGATGCCCTGGGTTACCTTCTTCAAGGCGCCAATCAAGTGAAACTTATTAAAGGGATTTATATTCCTCAAACTAAGGTGGTTATCAACTCTCACTTTGTTGATGATAGTTTTCTTTTTTGCAAAATTATGAAGATGGGTTAAAGAACACGCTAGATATCCTAGATTTATATTGTGCCATCTTTGGATCTCAATTAGCTCACAATAAGACTGAGTTTATGATGTCTCATTCTGGTCATATTCTCGAGTGGGTTTCCAAAGAGTGGGCGCAAGTTAAACATGGAGAGATTACCATATATCTTAGCATTACCCTTTGGGGTGAGAGTCCCTCTCTATGACATGTGGGATTGGTTCTTAAACAAGCTTAAAAATAAACTCTCTAATTGGGGTAATAGATTTTTGTCCTTGGCTGGAAGAAATCAAGTGGCCAATAAATTTTTTATTGCATCTCGTGTTTATTTTTCCTCTTGTTGGATGCATTCTAAGAGGAAATATGAATAAACTAATCAAGAAAATTATTTGGTCAAAATGGGATGGCAATGATGGTTTTATTGTTGCTTCTTGGGCTCAGTGTTTTCAACCTAAACTTAAGGGTGGTTTAGGAATTATTGACACTAAAACCCAAGGGTTGTGCCTTGTTGCGAAGTGGATTATTAGAGCCACAAAGGGGGGTGAGCCTTGGAAAATACTTGTTCGTAATCAGATTTGTCAAGCTCCAGCTAATAATAAATGTCAATTGATCAACTGGTGTAATAAAATTATTGTGTCTCCTTTTTTAAAAATCAAGGCTTCTTTTCCTTTGCAGTCCATCTGGAAGGCTTGGCAACAAATTTGTCACTTTCTTCACTGGAATTTTTCTTCATTTTAGCATGGATTTAGCTTTGCTTCATCATCAATCTGGTGGAGCGCACTCATTAATTATCAGAATCAGACACTTGTTGTTTTCTTTCCTAAACATGCTTATTACTTGTATAAGAAAGGTGTGCACCAATTTAAAGACATTTGGGACTTTAATGCTTTTGAATGGTCTTCATGGCTTAAAATCAGTGAACAATTTTGGTTGAATGTCAAGTTTAAAGGTTTTCTTATATTTGTGCAGTCATTAGTTCCTCCTGATTTAGCCATGAAATTATGTACTCCTAAAGATTGCAATTTTTTTAAAGATTGTAAATGGTTGGCTTCTTCTCAATTTCAACACTTTCCGCTTAAGACAATTTATATTTAGTCTTTGCCTTCTTGGAGGTTACTTCCTCGCCTCAACCATAAATGGAAATGTAAATATTCTTCTAGAAGGTGAAACAAAATGAGTGTACAAATATGGAGATCCAAAACTAATATGGACACCCAATTGTTGGCATGAAAAGTTTTACATCACAAGTTGCCCATTGGAGATAAACTAAAATTCATCAAAGTTCAACCTTCGAATAGCCCTTTTTGTTCACGCATTGAAAATATCAAGCATATATTATGGGATTGTCCCCTTGTGAAAAAGCAATGGAATGTCATTTTCAAAAACCTATCAGCTATTTTTCATTATAAGCTAAATTGGAGGGAGGCTCTACTTGGCCTTGGGTTACATGATGCTATCATTGATGATTCAGTTAGACAAGTTATTTTAAGACATATATGCAACTCAAGATGTTTTACTATGTTCTCAAGTACAATCATTTTCAGGAAACAAATATTTTAGTGTTTTACTCTAACATAATTTTGCAGGTTGCATTTTGTGCTCGCAGCTTCCAGGCTTGGCTAAGAAAAATGTTTTGGCATCAATACAACTTCAAGATATTTAGGATCAAGCTTATGGGCTCCAAAATAGTCGCAATATGAAGTTTTGTAATGTGTTTTAGTTATGTAATGTTTATGTCATTTGATGGGTAATTTGTATTGTGTTCCAGTTATGTAAAGAGTCCTTTATCTTGTAAGAGTTATCCTTCAATTATGTATTTTATTTCTCACTCGATGGCTTAGTTTATGTAATGAGTCCTTGTAATTGTTGTCTTTCAACTATGTATTATAATTGCCACTCGATGACCTAGTTTATGTATAGAGTCTTAGGCTACGTGTCTTATGTGCTTGATTTGTATAGTGAAATGTATTTTTATTCACCTACCTTTGGTAGCTTATTCTTTGTAAATTTTGTTTTGTTCGATAAAAAAAAGTGTACTTATGTATGAATATACGGAGATATCAATTGTAAGATGTGTTTTCCCATTTTTAATTTAATTTAATTTATATATTTACACTTACACTAATTAAACATACATGTAATATAATATTTTAGTTTCTCATTTGAAACTATTATAAATTAATTTTTATCAAAATTTATATAACTATCAACACTCTTTTAAAAAGTTTAAATTAATATTAGAAACTTTTTCTCTATAATAATATATTATTATTAATATCTACCTAGCTAATAAGTAGATGCACACATAAATAGGTAAATGGATAGATAAGAAAGGAATTAATGACTATCTATCTAAGAATTATATTTTGTTTTACATGTGATTCAATTGGAAGAGTTGTATTTTATTTCGCTTATTAATGTGAAAGTTCAATTTTGTGGTTCTAGGTATTTTCTATAAGCACAAACTTATTTGATCTAGTGTAATGAATGCTCTTCATTTCTAATTCATCTAATTCTCTACACTTTATGAAAACTTAAGTGAGATCTCTAATCACAAGGCTTTCTCCTACATTGGCCCTTATATCAGTTCATATTTTAGTTATTTAAAATTCTCCAATATATATGCAAATGATAAGATATCGCTTTAGATATGAATCCCCAAGGATGCATGTACTCTTGAATGTGGAAAGGAGAGGAAAGTATGTTAAGGAGATACATACAAATGAAGATGTTGTAGAAGGATCAAAGAATGTGGAGATGATACTTAGTATAAAGAGAACCCTAATATTGACATGCATGGAAAACCAATCTTTGAAGGAAAGATATTGGTAGAAAGTGGTGAGTAAAACATTAGTACTAAAAATGACATGGAGGATTGGGAACTAAATGAATCAAAAACTAGAATCAAGAAGGTACAATTTATACAAATAATTCATGAAAAAATAGAAAAAAATGGTACAAGTGAAGAAACCCTATTGTAGAGAGAGAGGGGGGGAGGCTACCACATAAAAATAAGCATATTCTACATCAAGCTACCAAGATACTTGAGGTAGGCAACTCCTTTGATTATTATAGATCTACAGAAGATGAAATGAGACAAGAAAATTCATAATCTGAAACCGAGACTGGGATGCTTTCGTATTGTACACATAGTCTATGTTTATAGATTTAGTCTAGAAAAAATTTTAGGTGCTTTTTAGAGGATGCATTAGAGTGATTTTTCAGTTGTTGAAACTACGGACAATATTATTTTGGGGTCTATTAGGATGATGACACTAAGCGAATCAAACATAACATTTTGAGTCTGAATTTCAAGACATGTTACTCTTTGACTCTCCTTTCCATACATGTGTTCTATATTGCTATGTTAAACTTGTATCTCTCTTTTTAAGTCGATGTTTACTCAAGTTCATGTCGATTACTTAGTCTTCATTGCATAATCATAAGTCAAAACAAAATAATAAAGGGGGTGTATCTTCCTAAACCACTTTGTATTTAGCTCTTGCCTATCTACATTGACTTGAAGTTCAATCAAGTGTCAATAACCTTTGATGAAATAAATTAGAATAAGGATAGGTTCTAACACTAGCTTGCCTAATTAGATATCTTATCCCTAGTTCTCACCATTTCAAATAGTTTAGTAAAAGAAAAATTTATCAAATTATTATGATAAGTTGATATATTAGTCACTGTAGTTGGAGTAAAGCTATGAATTTCATAGGCACAAATGTCGGCCTATTTTTGTAAAAACATGTATATTTTATTCTAATAAATGTATAGTAGCCTAAAACTACAACATAAATATCAAAAATTATCTTCTATATTAAATTTATTTTCCTTTAAAAATAATTTGTTAAAGTTATTTTATTATAGTTGAATCAATTTTTGATTAAGGTAACTGCAGGTTTTGAAGGGACCCTGAAACCCTTTAACATAGATAAGAAAAGATAAGCATAGAAGACCAAAACAACAACATTCTGTCACAACTGAAGACAGAAGACCAAAAAGGGCTTGACCCCATATTTACACAGCAAAGTTTGAATTAACACAAAAAACTAACTACGAGTTGAAACTTCCAGCAAAACATAAACGAAAAAACTTCCAACAAACAAAACAGTCTAGCTTCACTGATCACTTCTCGGATTCATCCATTTGGTCTTCCATGTTCTATATTTCCTCCATCTGAGTTTCCATGTTCTGGATCGAGTCCCACAGATTTGTAATATCTTTAATTTGGACCGTGGTATTCTTTCCAGTACTTGATCTAGTTCTAGATCCTGGGCCTGATATCTGTATATCATGTTTTCCTTCTTACTCTTGCTTAGCTCTGTCATTATAATTCCCTTCCAACAAGGTGTGTAAAGCTTTCATATTATCCACAGAAGTTTGCATTCTCGATTTGATACTTGTAGTCAACTTCCTAAGCATAACATTGTTGTTGTTTGTCTTCTCAGTAATATTTTTCATCCTATTGTCAATCATAGTACTTAACTTTTATTCTAGGGTAAAATTATTATTATTTACCTTTTCAAAAACATCTTTGCCTTGTTGATACATAATCGCATCATTCCTCATTTTATCCACAATCTCCTCCAACAGAGAATTTCTTTCTTCAAGGTCCTTGCATTTAGCCTGAAGCTCCTTCATGTCATCCTGCACCCATTTATTGATGTTGTACCCATACATAGCTTTGTTTCTTGTAGCTTGGAGAAAAGAGATATTCACTTCTCTTTTAACTTTAAAATCTTGTCCTAGAGGTCTTCTTCTAGGCTCCTCTGTTTCAGGTTGTTCTTCTCCTCATCATCACCCATCGGACTCTCAGGAGGAGTTGAGTTAATTTTGCAGTTGCATGCTCTTTTTGGGCTTCCTCCTCAAGGTCGATAGATATGTTATCATTATGTGCCTTTTCAGCATCTTCCTCTGCAGCAGCATTCTCCTCATTTTTACCGGTATTACCCTTTTCAGTTTCATTCTCCTCAGGATCCACAAACTCCGTATTAATTATATTCTCCAGAGACTCTTGAATTTCATCATTACTCTTATTATGCTCCTCCCTTTCTTCATTAGTATTGTGTTGGTCATCAATATAGGTTTCCACCACATTATCAATCTTTTCAGATATCTCATCCAAGATTGTATTTTTGATATTTGAAATATCCTCAATATCCCCTTCATCACCCCTAGACTCAGTGGTTGTAGGGTTATCCATCTCAACCTCCTCTCTATTGCTTTGCTCCCCGATATAAACCTCATCCTCAGAAGACTCCACATTTTGCTCATCTTCAGTCCTCATACCTTCAACATCATCATAGATAGACAGTGGGATATTTTCTTCGACAGGGCCTTTGCGGGTTTTTTTGTTGGAAGCTTTGTTGGTTTTCTTGCCAGAAGACATCTCCAAACTCTTGCGTTTAACATTGTCAATTTGCTTAGGAATCGGCTCAAAAATGTGCTTTTTAACATACTCCATAAATAGAAGGATGAGACCCTCATGCAGGATAGGGGAGGCTTTAACTCTATGATCTATAATTCTCTGGTTGAGAAAACTTAGCAGGTAAAAAGGGAAAGAAACCCTAATATTATGTCTAAAATGATTAACTAGTATGAAGTGGTAGTTGTAGACCTTAAAGTACCTACCATCAAGAGTGAAATACTCCATGATCGCTCTGATGACAAAATCCCAAATGCGCTTGATGTTGGATAGATTAACATAATCCAAGTTGCCTTTAACAAGTATCACCCACTCCTCATCTATATTTTGGAATGTTTTGTAGGCTTTGTTCCCTCTTTCTTATCTTTGGAGAACTGCATACCCTCCAAAGGGAGACCTATAATTTTGGCCAGACGGTCAAAAGTTAGGGTAAAGGATTTACCCAGAATGTTAACTTTATCATTCTCCCAACCAGCAATAAATGCCTTTGTAATCTCCTTGTTATTACCATGAAGACGTTTAAGGTATCTGTGCACTTTGCCCTTTTTGAGCTTTCTCCATACATTTTTCTCCTTCCCCCATTTACATTCTGTTGGTTCTTCTCTTTTTAGGTCACCACCCATGTCTTCGTTCTCCTTAGTGGTACTATGCTCACTTACTTTCATCAACTCCTTAGCAGTATTTAGCACAATACACAGGCAGAGCTTCAAATGAGTAATATTATTCACAGGCTTTCTCTTAATGACCCAGAAAGCATGCGATGACATAAGATCATAATTATTATGACTCTTCACTTGGCACTTCACCTTTGTCGTACCCCAAATCCAAATCCCATCAATCGATATGATAAATAGAACTAATAACACCTGCCTTATGATTAATTATGTCATGATTGAGTAATGAATTTATTTCATCATTAATCTTAGCTGTGTCGTGCCACTTGTGAGTGACGTCATTTTTTACTCCAAAGTTAGCTAGCCCGTCCGCCACTTGGTTAGTTTCGCGGAAGTTATGGGTAACATAGAAAGCAGTGAATTTCGAAGCCACTTCCTTAATTTTATCAATGATTTTCTTGATAGTCCAAGAAGCCTTTCTAATACCTTTAATATTATTAATAATATTAAGGGAATCACCCTCTAGCAATACTTTCTTACATTCCATCTCTTCTACCAGCAATATCACATTAAGGGCATTCATTGCTTCAGCTATGTGATTTGATTGCACTCCCAGAGGAGTGGCAATGGCTCCAACACAGGTTCCATTCTAGTCTCTTATATACCTCCTCCTCCAGCCATTCCCAGATTGCCTTTCGCAGCCCTATCAAAATTGTCTTCGACCCAATCCTCCGAAGGAGAGGTCTAAGTAGCCATAGCTCTCTGAGATTTGGAGTTGCGTTCAGGAGTTTTAAATTGCCAACCACTAGTAATCACAATTTCCTTAGAAGATATGTTGTGACTTGAGGAGATAAAATTTTCTTCCAGCGCTCTGCGAATGTGATTTCCGACAACTTCAGGGCAAGATTGTTTCTCCCTAAATATTCTATTATTTCTTTCTTTCCATATTCGCCATCATAAGTGTGGGGGAATTAAAGACCATATGTCTTTAGTAATTATATTCTGAGAAGGACAGCTCCATTGTTTAACAAAGTCCTACCAAAGAAGAGGGAAGAACCAGCACAGATTCCATTTCCTAGAAGTTACTTCCCAAACCTTACGGGTGAAGGAACAGTGTAGCATTAAAAGATCAAAAGATTCAAAATGTTCCAAACAAAGAGCACATCTATTCATAATGTAGAAACCCATTTTAGAAAGGTTATCGAGGGTTAGCGGTTTATTTTGAATTAAAATCCAAAAAAAAAGAAGTTGATTTTAGGAGTGAGATATTTATACCAAACATAGGAGCAAAGAGGTATCTCCTCTCTTTCAGTGAAGAGGTTGATAGCAGCAGCCACAATGTACTTGTCATTCATTCTTGAATCCCACACAGTAGAGTCATGGATGTTATCTTTAATATACTAAGTCTGCAACTCATGTTGGAGGGAAATTAATCTGCTATCAATTTCAGCAAGATTCCTCCATTTATTCTCTTGCCAGTAATCTTTAGCCTTAGTACTTATAGAATCTTTACACATATCAATGACCTGTTTCCACTCTTGGTTATTGGAAATAGGCACATTATGGATCCAATCATCATCCCAAAACTCAATTCTCTTTCCATCCCCCAGCTTCCATCACTTTCCTTTAATGATAAGATCTTTAGTCGAGCTTATACTATTCCAAATGTGGGAACCATTAATGCTGATATCATCGGTTATATAATCCTCCAAGGAATTATAATTGAAGAGGTATTTGTTTCTGATAATACCATTCCATTCTTTCTGATCTCCATAAATTTTCCATAGTTGTTTAGCCAAGAGGGCCTTGTTGACATTTTTAATTGATAGATCAAGACCTCCCAGCTTTTTAGGCTTGCAAACCTTATCCCAAGCCACAAGACTAAGCCTTTTCTTCTCTTCAACCCCTGACCAAAGGAACCCTTTTTGGGATTTTCTCAATTTCAGTTGGAATTTTATGAGGTATTTTAAAGAGGCTCATAGCATAAACAAGGAGATTTTGAAGTGTTGATTTCAGAAATTGAAGTTTCCCTGAGTTGCTCAAAAGGGCCCCTTTCCAACCAGTAAGATTATTGTTATATATGTCTATGATAGTATGCCAAAAACTTTCTGGGGGTTTAGAGCAGAGAGGTAAACCCAAATAAGAAGAGGGAAGCTTCCCAATAGTACAGCCTAAGATAGAAGACATCTTTTTTTGTCTTTCCACTGGAGTATTTATAAAAAAAAAATGGAGCTCTTAGACCAGTTGACAAGTTGACCAGTAGTAGCAGTATAAACAAAGAGGGCTTTCTTCAATTTTCTGTCTTCTTTAACAGTGGCCTCCCCCATTATTAGTGTATCATCCACAAATTGCTCATGGGAGCAAGTAGTTCGAGCTGAAGAAGGCTGGATGCCAATTATTTCTCCCTTTTCCACCAGTTTATTAATATACCTCCCTAAGCATTCAGCTAGAATAGAAAACAGAATAGGAGAAATAGGGTCTCCTTATCTCAGACCTCTAGAGGGTCTAAAAAAGTTAGACGATCCCCCATTAACAATAACCGAGGAAGAAACCGTCGAAACTAATTGCATTACAATTTTGATAACCCCATTATCAAATCCAAAAGAGGACAGAACCTTTTGAAGGAACTGCCAATCAACTTTGTCATAAGCCTTAGATAAATCCAGTTTCATCATAAAACCTTGTTTTTTAGCAATTTCCAAAGAATGAATATTCTCATGAGCAACAATAATGGAATCCAGAATTTGTCTTCCAGTGACAAAGCCATTCTACTAGGGGGAAATGATATTCAGGAGAATGTGAAGCAATCTGGAAGTAATAACTTTATAAATAATCTCGTACAAAGAATTACAAAGACTAATAGGTCTAAAAGCATCCACCGAATTGGCTCCCAGCTTTTTAGGGATAAGGACCATAAAAGTAGCATTGAGTTCCCTAAGGAGGATTTTAGTTCCATAGAATTCTTTGACAACTGCCTGCACATGTTTTTCAAGGATATCCCAAAATTGTTGGAAGAACAACATGGGGAATCCATCAGGGCCAAGAGATTTCTCCCCTTCAAAAGAGAAAACTGCATTCGTAATCTCCTTGTTTGAAGGAATAGCTTGAAGAAATCTTTTAATAGGAACATCAACCATATGCGGGATGGCTAAAAGGATCTCTTCATGGTCAGACCTATTCAAATTGGTATCCTTAGATAAGAGCTCAGAGAAATATCTTAGCATATCTATTCTGATTTCTTCTTCATTCCTAATAGTCTTATCTTTAGATATCATATTAGATATCTTGTTAATAGCTTTATGTTTCATAGCCTTCATATGAAAAAATCTAGTTTTTTTATCCCCAACCTTGAGCCATAGAGCTCTGGATCTTTTTCTCCAGAAGGATTCCTCCTTTGTAATTATATTATGATAATTTGCAATCAGAGTGTTTTCCATGGTTTTTCTTTCCTCTGAGAGACCTTCATTTTGAATTTTATCTTGGATTTCCTTTATATCGACCTGTAGTCTTCCTTTCATTTGGAAGATATCTCCAAAAACTTCCTTATTCCAAGTTTTAAGTTTCCTTTTAATAGTATTCAACTTCTTAGTAGTTCTATACATAGCTCCCCCATCTAAAGTATAGTTCCACCATTCTTCAAATTTTTTTCATATTTGGATGAGCTATCCACATTTTTTCAAACCGGAAAGGTATGTTCTTTTTACAACTAATCTGCTTAGCATTTAAAGAAATAGGAAAGTGATCAGACCCTATACGAAGCTCAGAAGAAAGAGAGCAAGAGTACCTTGAAATCCAATCCTGGGATAGGAGGGATCTATCCAATTTGACCTGGATCAAATCATTCCCAGTGCGTCGATTTGACCAAGTGTAATCAATTCCTTCCAAATAAATATCTAATAAAGCTTCGTCACTGATATACTCCATCAGGTTAGTTCTGCTATCTAATTGAGAAGGAATACCACCCTTTTTCTCCTCATTTTTAAGAGGAGTATTAAAATCTCCCATGATCATCCAACTTTCTTCTTGGAACTGATTACGGATTTCTCTCAGTCTTTGCAGGTACTTTTATCTACCTTTTCTAGTATTGGGAGCGTAAATATTAATAAGGTTCCAGGAGAAATTATCCTTCAGGTAATTAAACTTAACTAGAAAAATATTCTTCTCACTAAATATAAAGGTGCAATTAACAGTCTGTTTGTTCCAAAAAATAACAATGCCTCGAGAGGCTCCATTAGAATCAACTTCTATGTTGCCATCATTCTTAAACACGTGCATTTTTTCCACTTTGTTTTTGAGCATTTTGGTTTCTTGAATAAGTAAAATATCTGGTTTACTATCTCTTACCATATTCCTTAGGACATCATTTTTATGGGGACTATTAAGCCCTCTAATGTTCCAAGATATAAATTTCATTTAAAGGGTTGGAGACCATATCTCAGGAATGGTTCGTTGCCAACCATCCGTTATATTTTTTTTTGCTTCCTGCTCCCATGTTTTTTTTGTTGATTTCCTTCCTCTGTTGTGTTTAGGGGTTCCCACATCAGCCTTCCATTGTCTTCTTGTCTGAACTCCCCCTTGACTTTGATTCTCTTTTTTATTTTTTGATTCATTCAGATTGTTGTAGTTTTGTCCTCCTTTTTTGCAGGAGTTTTTATAGGAGCTTTTTTTCCCATTTATTTTTGTCCATGGTTCTTCTTGACTTTCTCCTGAGATAATATAGCTCTGCATTCTTTCTTCATTCCAAAGACCCACTATGGGGGATAGGGTTTCATCATCACTTTCTTCAGAGATACTACCATTCAATTCAGGTCCTCCCAGATATTCCTTCCATAGGGTTAGATGGATCAATTCCAAAAGGAGAGAGGCCAGAATTATTATCCATTATCTCATTGACATTCTTATTCAATCTTATTTGTGTTGTCTCTATGACTTGATTCTTGGCTTTGTTAATCTTTGTTTCTGTTGATTCCTTCACCTTTGGTGTCTCTTGCTCAATTCTTACCTCAATTAGGTCTTTAGTCTCTATATCCTGCTTATTCTCCATAAAGATATTGTTCTTTGTTCTCAATCCTTCCTTAATCTCACTGTTAATCATTCCCTTAATATTTTCCTCCTAAATGCCAAAGTCAGGGTTAATTGTGAGTTTTTATTCGGGTTAGATTTTTGCTTCCATACTTTTCTTGGTGCCTGCTTATTTCCTTCATAAACTTTCTCTTTCTGTTTGTTTAATGGGCATTGTTTAGCTCTGTGTCCCACTTTTTAGCAAGAGAAACAGGCAAAAGGAACCGATTCATATTCAACAGGTTGAATATGCTTACCCAACTTTGAGTTAATAGAAATGACCTCAGGAAGATCCATATTTTGGTGTATATTCACACAAATCCTAGCGTATACCAGTCTAGATTTTGCAGTTGTCATCAGATCTATAGATACGATTTCTCCAAAAGCACTCACCAAGCCCATGAAGACATCCTCATGCCAATATTCCATAGGAAGACTTGGTAACTGCACCTAAACAGGGGCTGTATCAAAAATGTATGTGTTCAGATCAAGGTTAGTAACCCATTTTTGAAGATCCAATGATGATTTGTCGAACATCCAGGGGCCTCCATAGAGCACTTTTTAAAGATCTTCCATATTTCAAAAAACAAAAGAGAAAAAACCTTTCAGCATAGCTGCAATATCAACTTGACCCTTAAGTTTCTATTGGTTGTATTCCTATTTTTTTTATGGTTTGCCCTAAAATTTTGTTGTCTTTCTGCCAAATTTTATCCAAAATCAGAAAATTTGTCCCAATTTGAATTTTCCCTGTGAAAATCTTGTGTTCTTAGGTCAAAATCTAGACGAATAGTGAAAAACACAAAGCCTTGAGCTGTCTTCTATGTGAAAATGCAAAAAAGCCCTAAAAATGTCAATCGAGTTTCTATTTTTGCATTACCTTTTTGAAAAACTTAAGTTATAAAAAGTCATGTGCCTTTTAAGTGGTCGCCTAGTCGCTTAATCCTAAAAGCATATGCTATTTCATCATGAAACTTGGCGATTAACTGTAGTCGGGATGTCTCTAAAGGGAAAAGAATATACCTTACAAGTCATGAGACTTAGCGAAAAGCATCAGTCGCGAAGTCTCCCAATGAGGAAAACATGATCTGGCGACATGGAGACAAACGATTAAGTCGCGATGTCATGCATGGTATCCTGCAGCTAGTAAAACATTACGAGACTTAGTGATTTCTTCAGTCGCGGGGTCTCTAGATCAAAACACAGTTAGTGATAAGTTTAAAAGCTTTAGTCACCATGTCTCCAGTTAAAAGTTCAGTTAAGTAAAAGGTTTAGAGACTTGGCGACAAACTGCAAGTTGAAATGAAATATACAGTGGTCGGGTAGTCGATGGTCAAACATGGTAAGTCAACATCTTTTCAACGATTTGGAGACAAACAACTAAAGATGAGATACATGTCCATAATGAATAAAGAAAAATGTATCAGTCGTGTGGTCTCCCAAAAGGAAAAGTATCATTTGGCGATTAAGAGACTAAAAGATGTAAAGGTATGTATTTTAATATTGTCGCGTGGTCTCCAAATGATTTAGGGTTTCTAGAATGTATTCAGCGACTTGGCGGAGCCGTCAGATGCAGAATAAGATAAGATCAATGGTAGTCACTGAGTCTCTATCAAATTTGCACAAAGTAAAAATGTTCTTGTGATAATGAGATTAGTTTTAGTCGCGTAGTCTCCGAATTAAAATTAAAATGATGAGATAAAGTTTCATGGGCTATGTCGCTAAGTCTCCAAAATAAATATTAAAGAGCAGTTTTATTTAGCAATTGAGCGACTAAGGGTAGTCACGGGGTCTCGTAAAGTGAAAAGAACAATCAGAGACTTGGCTGTCAGAGTTTAATAGATAAAAAGATAACTGTAGTCATGAGGTCTCCGAATAAACTCTGAGTTTGGCAATTCTACTAGTGACTTGGATTCATTTGGTCGTGTGATCGCTTGAAGTTAATCATGGTTAAGCAGAGGTAAAGAGAATCATGTAGTCGCTAGATCCCCAGAAGAATTAAGAGTTAAGGGGTTTGATCAGCGACAAGGAGATAATACATAGTCGCTTGGTCACCAAATATGAAAAGTGATAATAAGTGGCAATTGCTGACATGACAATATGGAGATTCATCGTCCAATAGAAATACAAGAGATTGATTACTGTGTGAAAAAGGTAGCTGAGATGTCTGGTGAAGAACCAATCATATCAAAACATGTGATTTTGTTCGAATTTTATAAGGGTTTTTCTTGAAAATGCACTCATTTGAATTTGATTTCCTATCACATTCATGAGCTACGGCTAGGAATTCAATTAATACCACAACATGTAAACTTGAAGGCCGAATTGATTGATTCTTCAATAATGAGCTAAGTACTTTGTAAAGTTACCATAAAGAGATGATCTCAGGTTTACTTTCACTCATCATACATCCAGAATTTTAGAGTGGAAAATTTGCTAGGTTTTCTGTGTCCAAGAAGTAAGAATTGATCGATTTCAGGGTGATTATTCAGTTCTCAAAGTTCTTGAATTGTCTTCAGTGAATAGATAAGGATAAGGAGTCCTGAGAGAAGATTTGTTCCAATATCGGTGAAAGAGAAGTGGAAAATGGAACAAAATGAGTAAAGCAGTTAGTGTGGCATCTACCAGTGGGAAGAGCGATGAAGTGGATGAAGATGCCAAGGGAAAAAGGAACTTCTCTGATGAGTTTTTGAAGTTGTTGCCTAGATCCACACAGAACAAGAGGGTAAATGCTAACATATTGGTAGATGAATACTGTGATATCAGAGACGCCCATACACCAGGTTCTATAGGTTTTTCTCTTTACAATTATTTTTATAAGAATGCTGATAAGGCCATACCAATATCAAACCCCTGGACTAGTGGTTTGGCTAGGTTAATTGTTCCTGGTGTCTTTGTAGATGTAAACTTGTTTATAGGTATAGCAAAAAATTATGACCCCTTGTCAAAAACAATTAAAAAGAGTGATGGTACTGCACTATTAATTCTGAATAAGAATTCTTTTATGCAAGCTTTCGATTTGTATAGTACCATGTCCACTAAGATTGATATTACAAACCAAGAGGAAAGATATAAGTTACAACTTGGGGTTGCTAGGAACCAATTGCAGAAACATATCCTTAAGGAAGTTAAAAACCACATTGTCCCTTTACCAGGAACTGCACCTTATGGTTTCAAAGATTTACATTTTTATATCAAATACATTGCATATGCTTTGTGCAAGGTGTTGGGTAGGGATGGAGGAGCTGAGAAGATAAATGTTGGGATTTTGATGATGGTATTAGATTTACAAGATGTGCATTCTAGTACTAGCTATGATTACATTCAATACATTATTGATAGAATGCATGAGGGGTTTGTAGCTATACAGAAGAAGGATAAAGATCCTAAATTTTTACATTATTCTATACTGATGCATCTATTATTGCATTTCAATTATGGCATCATGGATGTAAACATTTTGAACCCCCAAAGAATCTTTCATAACCAGCCCAATCCTGTCCAATTTTGGATTAAGATATGGAATTTCACTTCCAAGGACTGTGATTTCTATGGATTTGAGAACTGGATTGTCTACCCTTTAATGTAGAGTTTGGGTGTCAACAAGACTAGACTCCCAGTGAAGGTGCTACAACTACTAAGGCCATGTGAGTATTTTGATAAATGGGAGGGTGACCACAATTGGGTAGACTTCTTTTTAGAAGAGAATTTCACTACGATCAGAGTGTATGGATGCACACATCCTCTCCATGTCCTACCATATCATGTGCCATCAAGAGTTGCAGCAATGGAGTTTATTTGGCAGCTTTTGTTAACTGATAATGAGCACTTTGCACCACACAGGAAGGGGACATTAACCCCTAGGCAGTTCAAGATTTTTTAGTTTATAATTGGCAAAAGTGCTATTGATTTAGTAAGCAGATGGTTGGAAAGTTGTAAGATGGGAGCAACATTGTATAGGTATATTGATCCAGAGGGATTTATTGCAGGAGCTAAGAAACTCCTAACTCCTACCATACCAAATACATATGTGCATGGTCTTTGTGTGGAGGAGGATGCTACTAGAAACATAATTGATGAAGAAGAAGCGAGAGATAGAAGAGAAAAAATTCAAGAATTGTTGAATTTAGAGAAAAAGATAAAAAGAAATGGATTAGCATTTGGAGGGTTTTACCCTGATTTGCCATATTTTGACAAAATCAAAGCTATGATGGATAATTTTTACACAATCTGTGAACAATTGGATAAAGTTCTAGATGTAAAGAAAGGGGGAAAAGAACCTGAATATTCAGAGTCTGAATATGAGAGTGAGAGTGAAGAAGAATATGGCAGTCCACCTCACCTAGATCAACCACAACATAATGTTGCAGAAGCAATTCAGGTAGAAGGGGAACAGGGACATATTAGAGATTTAACTGAGGTTTCTCAACATGATGATATAGATGAGCCTGCTACCAAAAGGAAAAAAGTTGATCTTGGTCAGACCTCTTATGATCAAACTTACATAAGAAAAGAGAGAAAAGGGGATAGAGTAAGTGCTCTTGTTCCTGGCAATAGATTATATGATCATAATCTAAGAAAGGAGATCAGAAATGGAAAGAAACTGCAGCAAGAGGTAGAAGAAAACATAGATTTGCCTCTTAGAGCATGTATTGATGAAAGATTGCTTCACCAACAACAGTTTTTAAGCGATGATAACTTCATAAAAACTGATGAATTTAAGGATTTCCTCAGATGGCATAAGAAGGAATATATCAGAGAGCAGTTGAAATCACCTGGTGAAGAAGCAGTAACAAATGAGGCTCTTCTATCTTTGCAAGAATATTATCTGGATAGTGAGGATGTTTCTCCTGATGAGGCTACAAAAATGGTTTTGAACAGTGGAATTTTTCTTGCTGAAGGCTGGGATTTAGCCTCACCATTCATAATAGACCAAATCATAAAGCAACCAGATCTAAATATGGCAAATGAGATCCAAATGGGTGATATGATCAAAGGATTCGGATATAGTCTGAAATCCCAAGCATTTGCCATGTGGAATTTGTGTCCTAAAGACCAGAAACCTCAATTATTGAATATTCAAGAGAGCATGGTGGGAAACCAAATGGTATGGACAGTGCAAAACATAGGAGATCTTGAGATTTCTCAAATAATGACACATTGGGCACATTTAAATGAAGACAAGACAAATCAGTTGTTTAAGAAATGTGGTGTCCTAATAGAGGAAGCTAGTGCCCTAGCCAAAGATACAGAACTGTGTCATATCAAGATTCATCAACAGGATAAGGTAATTGTTGAATTGACTAAGCAATTACAAGAAAAGCCAGAAGTTGTATATGTACCCTCAGAGCAGCCTCTACAAATAGAAGAAAAAGTTGAAGCAGGGGAAGAGGTAAAAACATATGATATGGCTAAAAAAGATAATGAAGTTGCCATAAATGCATTGAGGAATATACTTCAACAAAGGATTGATATATTGAAAGATAAAACAGATATAATCCTAAATGCATATAATAAGTTGCCCATTTTGCATGTTGAGGTGATAGGGTACATCTATGTTTTGACTCTTTTTTTCACAACATGGTCTCCCAGGGTACAATTGTTTGAGAAATTAGCCTCTTTATAGCAACATAGGCCAGATTTGCCAGAGATTGTGACAGAGGTAGAAGATGAGATCAAAAAGGTAAATGTGACTTTATCTTTCTTTAAAGGTAAATTGAATTAGGTAGAGGCAAAGATGAGCCTATTTGGACCGAATTTCAATAGATTTATTCCTCCACTAAAGGGATAAGATTATTAGATTAAGGCCTTGGAGGCCTGGAGAAATGAATTTGACAGCAGACTTCCTAGTAAAGAGGCATTTATTACAAATTCTGATCTTGATTTGGAAGGTTTTAATAAAATTTTAGATGAGGCTTTTAGAGCAGAATCTGACATAAATAAATTCTTAGTTGATGTCAAAAGTATAACTGATGTCAGATGCGAAAGGCAGAAAGGACAACTGTAGAATATTCAGATCTTCAATTGGCCTGCAGAAGAGGATGTGATAGCGTGGGATTTAATGACAAAACCAAAGAAAAAGAAGCTTGTTGAGATAGAAGAAGAGGTCCTGGATGAAGAGTAGAGAGTAACACTTGGCACCTGATCATTGAGCACAGGGAGGTTAGTAATTATGAAAGACAAGTGTAGGTTAGCCTGAAAAGGCGGCCACTTAGTCTCAATACAAATATCAGATACTATCCTGAACACTATCAGACAAAGGCACCAAAATTCATATGAAGACAAAAGAAGATCAGATTTCATCCCTTATTCTTGTCTTCCCACCGCTTGAACATTCTTGTTTTTTGTCTTTTCTGTACTTTTAGGGTTAGGTTCCTTAAACCATTCGAAGCTTGTTGCATCCTTACTTTAAGGATTCCAAGATGGTTTAAGACCTATAAATAGATCAAAATGTAACAATTTTAAAGAGATGAAATATATTGGCAAGCCAGACTTCTAAATTTCAGTCTGTATTTTTTGAGCTTATAACTTTGATATGTAATGAAGCAGAAATTTATGAATAAAATACAGTGCATCTTTATTCCATATTGTTGTTGTCTCTTTTCTTATTGAGTGTACTCTTTTATGTTTAATTTTTGAGGCATGTTAAGCATATTGGCTATAAGGTAGTTATCTAATTATTTACAAGTTTCTTCTAAGGGGAGAATTAAACCTTGTGAATAGTTTCAGAGAGTACAACAGTAATTAAGGATTTGATATAATATTGTGGGAATGACAGGGTAATTTGTTAGGCACTTTACTTGAGTTGCATGTAGGTTGTAAGGCAGCCTACAATACTTTTATTTGTCTTTTTTTTGTGAATTTATATCTTTTGACTCTAAGCCCAAGGATAGGCACTGGTTTAGGAACTTGTTTGGTAATCCATCATCATCCAAAATATCTAATACTATTCAAAATCAATTACCTTCAGAGTATATATATAAAATCAATTGTATTCACAATGATTACAGTTGAAGTTTGTTGATTTCTTAAAGACTAAATCAAATAGGTTATTCCTCCTAAATTCATAAGAATTGTAAAAGGAAAGAAAGATGAAATTCCTTATTATGTTGTTGTATGTCATCATTAAGATAATGGTTTGGATTGTCAAGATTTTCCTCACAATAATCATAGTTATTTGCATTGTCATTTATATATCCATATAAGAACAGAGCATTCAGCACATAAGCAAAATCCACTCTAAAGATACTGTCAAGTCAGTAATCAAATATAGGTAAAACCTACCTGAGTCAGTGGATCTCAAAAAAGGAGGTGATAATAGGTATCCCTAGTGTTATCAAAATACCTCATCAATTAGTGTTTTCTCTTGCTTGAGTCAAAGTATTAAAGGCATTGGGAGTCATAGAGTTATTTAGGTATTCAAGTAATTTTAGAGGCCCTGCAAGAAAAAACCCTAACACTTTCCATTTACGAGATGTAAAGTCTCTGACCAGCTCAATATTAGGTCTTGTCCCCGTAAATTTTCCTACCAGCGTAAGAGCCATTTTGGATACCGTATGGTCCACCATGGGATTAGGTAAGGAAATGCCAAAAAAACCTTACTAGGCTCAAATATGTTGTCAATACTAGGGAAGGATGACTTTCCAGTAGGTTTGATCCCAAATAAAGACAACCAGTTGCCTTTAGCCTGATTTCTAACTGATGTATTATCATTGCTAACGGCAAGGGAATTTTTACCTTTTGTTGATGTTTTTACTGGCCCACCACCTCGGGAATGAGAATCGATTGGGTCCTTGTCCTCATCCAGGTCTTTAGTGGATCCCTCCCCTGATGATCCTCCAGCTTTTTTCTGGTCTCCTGCTACTGCAGACGTCGAATTCGCTCCTGTGTCGCATAGTTGAATCAGTTACTGAAACACACTATGGGATATTAAAATTATTTATTTTCTAAGTAGTGTCACCAATTCAGACTACAAATGATATATAACATGTTTATTTTAACCCTATACACCCAACCCTAAACCATATAGCCTTAACCATTTCCATGTAAGCCCTAGTAGCTATATGGGAACCCTCAATCCTCAACCTTATACCATATACTCTCTATCAAGTTATAATGGATTGTCCACCTTTCCCTAATGCACAATTTGGAAGGAAGATTTCCCAATAGGCTCGAGTGGGACTTAAGCTCTAAGTGATTCAATGATGGGTATGTGCAGGATCATGGTATGCCAAAAACTGGCGATGTTAAAAATGCTATTTTCACTCATCCAAAAATACACTAAAAAGCATGTTGATTTTTTAGTAGGCCTAGATGTCATTGCACATGGTCAAACCAAAATCCAAAGCATAAGCCTAATCGAATATCCCATAATATCGGATATCTAATTTTTGCAAGTAAAACAAATTTAAGCCTGTGGGCTACGTTTCTCAGTTTTCATTGTGAAAACGTGAAATGCAACAAGGGTTTATCTCATATCCGATAAGGTATCGCATATACATTTCTGCAACTACAAATTTTTCACCATTTTGAATAGGTATGTTCAATTTTTTACTTGTTTTAGTTATTTGATGTTTTTAAATTGAAATTGGTAGTTTTTTTTTATAAAAACTACAATTTAATTGATTTTTTTAAATTGATTATAATAGCATATTTTTTTTTATTATAATCAGACATGGACTCAAACCAATCACAAAACCCTACCAATGATCCCGCAAACAATCTGGAACCACCTCCAAACAACCCGCAACCACCTAAAAATAATCCCCCGCCTCCAGAACACCAACCAATCCCAAACCCTCGACCTTTAGAGGATCTTATGGGAGAAAATCTAAATCGGATTAGAGGATTTCAGACTACATATTCCAATATCCCCACATTGCACCCCATATTTTCCACCTTGAACTCCATTATTGAAAACATGGAAAAACATACAAAGCAACATAATGTTGCACTTCTTTGGTGCGATTCCATGCATGTCGAGTTTGATGATGGGCTTGATTATGATCAAGTTATGAACCTAACTATAACTAAAAATGACATATGTAGCCTTTTTGTGGATCCCAAAACTGGATTAAAAGTGGACCCTAAAAAGCCCAAGTTGTCAATTAAATGGTGCACAAATAATGCAATACGTGTCCACTTTTGGGACCGCTGGTGGATGGTTTTTGATAGACCACCCCACAAAAATTTGGATGTCCCATTATATTTCTTAAGAAAATTGTATGCTGAATTTGTGATTGGTCACAAGGTAAACTATTGGAGGATGAGACCAAACCAGGGCGTAGGCTTAGGCGCTCCTCAGGACAGGCAATGTGCACACCAGGTGAAATCCTGTACATATATCCCCTCCCCCCCCCCCAATATTTTACCCCTCCTATAGCGCAGAATCCTGATATTATTATTGAGGCTCGGCTCACAGANTGAAATCCTGTACATATATCCCCCCCCCCCCCCCCAATATTTTACCCCTCCTATAGCGCAGAATCCTGATATTATTATTGAGGCTCGGCTCACAGAATGTTAGAGTCATTCACACCTTGAGTGATCTACTAGTTAGGCAGAGTGTGAAATTTTTGCCTCCTCGTACTAATGATTTTGGCCCTTCTACATCCTCCATGAGCTCACATGTTTTTGTGCCCCACACTTGCATTATGCGCAAGAATTTGTGCTTGGGTCCCCTGAATGATAGTGATGCATGTGACTATGTCTTCGAGGTGAACGATACTACACAAGACACTATAGGCATTGAAGCACCTCATGGAGATGTGCATCACACGATAGATGAGGAGGGGCATGTAGAGTCATGGACTCCTACTGTTACAGTAAGAGTAAACAGTTAACTTGTCACATTGTATTTAATTTGAAACATTCATATTTTTAGTAGAATTTACTTATAATGATTGGGCCCACTCATGTATTTTTATGCATTCTATTTATGTTCAGTTGATGAAAGAGGAGGAGATGGCACAAGTGGAGGGGTCTATGTTTTTGACCATTTAATTTGGCCTTGATACTTCCATGATACATACGTTTTAACGTACTCATTGGTTTCCTTTTAATAATAGTATATATATATGTGTTTTCTAATTTTTATGATCATCATATTACATATTGATGCAGGTTTCACCAGCTTCCAGTGGGGGGGAATGTGAGGGTTTTTGGGCATCAGGCGGTGACAGGGGGAAGATAATTAAGTATTTTAGATTGTTTATGCATATGTATACTTGTCACTTTTGAGTACTCATTTTTTATTGACATAGTTTATTTGACAAAGGGTGGTGTCTCGCGATGTTGTGAGACTGTTTCACCATGGTAGAGTCACATGCATCTCAATTTGAAGAGATATTCCCATGATACGTATATTTCTAAATTTATTTGTTTGTATTTTACTATCAAGTATAAATGATCAAGTCATGATTGTATTAAGTATATGTTTGACTTTTGTAGGTCACCCCTAGTTTGAGGGAGGTACAACACCAAGGATTTGTATCATTGATGACCCAAC
Organism: Thuja plicata; assembly: GCA_018584345.1. Taxonomy (NCBI): domain Eukaryota; kingdom Viridiplantae; phylum Streptophyta; class Pinopsida; order Cupressales; family Cupressaceae; genus Thuja; species Thuja plicata. Next base: position 187,410 of record MU223380.1, on the reverse strand, counting down.
TGACATTTCCTAAAGAAATTTCAACACAGGTAAGTTTTAATATTTATTTAATTATTTTGTAAATATATTTTGCTACCAAGGATTTAACATTAAATAGTATAACTCGTAGATCAATCTCATTCTCGCAAACATATATAGGTCAGAGTCAACATTGGTGGCATTGTCCCTTCGCTACCAAGGACATATGTTAGGACTCCTGACCCATGAGGAGACAAAGAGGTGAGGTACATGAGATTTTAATTTTAAAATTTGTTTATTTATTATTGTTGACTATGATTTTGAAATTTTTTATTTATTTGTAGAAACCATTTAAATTAAGTAATCTAACTTGGAGTTTCACTTTTGTGTTCATGTAGGATCCATCAAAACCAAACAATACTTCAAAGAGGATCCATTTTGATTATCCACCAGTAGAATAGGATGGCCTAGAAACATTTGTAGTTGTTTCTTATTTTGAGATGCCATATGGCACATTTTGAGATGGTGTGTGCAACATTGTATCTAGATATGTAGATTTCATAAAGATTTTGAGATGACATATGCCACATTTTGTACAAAACAATTTCATATATGTGTGTGTGTGTGTGTGTGTGTGTGTGTGTGTTCATTTCTGGTTATTTTATCTTTTTCATGTGTTGTATGTATGTATTATTTCCATATTAGATCTTTGGCATGCATTGTATTTATGTATGTACATTTTCATTTCTATATTATGTATTTGTCATGTGTTGTATGTATGTTCATTTCCATATTATATCTTTGTCATGTGTTGTCATGTGTAATAGACCTAATATTTTCCAAAGAAACTACCCTCAAAATCTTTTGTCCAACCAAATTAATAGGCTAATAGGCGTAATAGACCGCAATTGAGATAATAGACTCCAAATTTGCATACCCTAACTTGACTTCCGTATAGGGTAATTGGTGTAGGAGCACCTAAGGTATAGATACACCAGAAGGTCAAAGGTTAAAATGTGAACAACTGTGATTTATTGTAATATGATCACTTATGATGTATTTAAGTCATTTTGAGTCCATTGGACCAAAGATGTAAGTCAATTTGTAAAATATGTCCTATTTGTCCATTCAGGACCTACATTGATCAAATGGTCAAAATGATGTAAAAGAAACCATGAAGGGGTACCAAGGTTGTAAAGGGTCATTTATAGTCCATTGTGATGTGTTAACAATTTCCATAAGAATTTTTGATAATTTTGAGTACAAAATCAAAAAGTTGTCAAAGATGTCAAGCACAACATTTTGTAAAAGTTACAAAAGTAATGTAACAAGTAGGTGTTCAGTCCTAAAAGGTAGTTGGGAAGTTGTGAGAAAGAAAACATTATAAATGACATGATATGGTCTAATTCAAGAGGAAGGGCGGGTTGGAGGAGAGTTCATGATGTTAAACCTCATACACCTCTGACTGTCATGAGGTTACTACAGTAAGGTGACAGTCGTAGAAGTTTAGAGATCTTGTTTTTCCTCTACTAATTTGTTCCTATGATGAATGGATGGATGGATCAGTTGGATCCTATGAGTTGATTGGTGTTCCAGGTTTCTCTACATCGGTAACCACAACTAGGCTAATAGGCGTAATAAAGCTTGGGAACTTTGGTATGGGGTGGTCGTTGACGTTCTTTGCATCTCCATGGGCGGAATGGTGTTGTAACTGGGGTTCACCTAACCAACTAGAGCTAAAAAAATAGATGGTTTGGTCCTAGGATGAATGGTTTGAAAGATGCACCATTGAGAAACTTTCAACTAACCAATAATGCAACTTTTTGCACCAATCAAGATCGGGTTGCCAAATGAAAACCAAGTGGAATATCCCAAAACTGAGCTACATGCTTGTAGGCCTTCCCAAGATAGTCCTTGTACAGTTCATGGATCTCTGATATCCCTCACGAGGTCCAAGTTATCTCTCTCCAAAAATTGCTGCCCAATTTGGCTTAGTGCACCTTGGGAACACTTAGGGTCGACATGCGCCGAAACGTTCTTGATGCTACGCGGGAAAAATAAAAGGTCCCCACTGGCATTTACCTAGCCAACTAGAGCCAATGGAGCTGATGGTTTGGTCCCACGATGAGATATTTGAAAGATGCATCATTGAGCAACTTTCAAATGAGCAACAATGCAAATTTTTGCACCAATCGAGATTGGGTCGCCAAATGGAAACCAAGTGGAATATCCCACCACTAAGCTAAGTGCTTGTAGGCCTTCCCAAGATAGTCCTTGTGCACTTCATGAATCTCTGATATCCCTCATGAGGTCTGAGATATCGCTTTTCAAAAAACACTACCCAATTTGGCTTAGTGCACCTTGGGAACACTTAGGCTTGACATGTGTCGAAACATTCTTGATGTTACACGGGAAAAAAAAGGTATCCAATAGCATATACTTGGCCAACTGAAGCTAATGGAGATGGCGGTTTGGTCCCACGATGAACTATTTGAAAGATGTGCCATTGAGAAACTTTCAACTGAGCAACAATGCAACTTTTTGCACCAACCAGGATTGAGTTGCCAAATGGAAACCAAGTGGGATATCCCAAATCTGAGCTAGGTGCTTGTAGGCCTTCCCAAGGTGGTCCTTATGCACTTCACGTATCTTTGATATCCCTCACAAGGTCTGAGATATCCCACTCCAAAAATTGTTTCCCAATTCGGCTTAGTGCACCTTGGCGACATGCGTCGGAACATTCTTGATGCTACATGGGAAAAAAAGGTCTCCACTAGTGTTTACCTGGCCAACTAGAGCTAACGGTTTGGTTCGATGACGAATGGTTTGAAAGATGCACCATTGAGAAAAATTTAATTGAGCAACAATGCAACATTTTGCACCAACCGAGATTGAGTCGCCAAATGAAAACCAAGTGGAATATCCCATAACTTAGATACATGCTTGTAGGCCTTCCCCAGATGATCCTTGTGCACTTCACAGATCTCTAATATCCCTCACGAAGTCTGATATATCACTCTCCAAAAATCGCTGCCCAATTTGGCTTAGTGCACCTTGGGAACACTTAGGTCTGACATGCGTCGAAACGATCTTGATGCTATGTGAGCGAAAAAAAGGTCTCCACTAGTGTTTACCCAGCCAACCAGAGTCGATGGAGTTGACGGTTTGGTCCCATGAAGAACGGTTTGAAAGATGCACCATTGAGCAACTTTCGGTGCATCTTTCCGCTGAGTGACAATGCAACTTTTGGTACTTTTACATCAATGATACTTATAACTTTGCAAACATGACCAATGTGACTTAGATGAACTAAATACATCATTGTTACGCTAGGTCGACCTTAATTAACTATTTTGACCACTTTTACCCACCCTTGGCTAATAGGGCTTGATAGGTCAAATGGTTACATAATGAGATAAACATAAATCTAATGAAATCCATATTACAATTGAAATCTATTAAAATTGAATTATAATGCATGAAAATGATAATTTGGCCATATCACAAGTTTTTTTAACCAAGTCAAATATTTTCATTCTTGCATGTATTTTATCATTGTACAAGCTTGATTGTACACACAACCTTGCGTACAAATACATTGTATATCATTGATACAACCATATTATGAATAAATATATCAATGTTATCAAAAGTATGAGATATAGAATTACTAAAAATATTAGATATACAACTTTATATCAAAAATATTATATAATAAGCGTGTCATTTCTGCTCCTAAAGTGTATAAGTTTAACAAATGGTACTCGATGACATCTACATTCCAATCGCTGCATTCCGAAGGCACAAGAAAAGTTAATAGAGAAAACAATAAATTTATAGGTTGACAAAAAGATTATGAATGTATAAGTAACTAAACAAACCAAAGAACATGACTAGCCAATGCATAGTGAAGTTTACCGTCATTTTTTATGAGCTAATCAAATGCACACTTTAATACTCTATATCTGTCATATATGTATCCAACTGCACTTACAATCCACATACAACCCAAGTTTATTGGCTCAAACAAATGAAGAAGAAAATTGCAACTAATGTATTGAATGTAAGTGTAATGAATATGGAAAACCTTACAGTGAGTTGCACTTACCTACTGAAGTGTTCCTGAAGGGTCATCCCTCTACTTTAGGGTATTCAATATTGCTTCATGTCAGTAGTACTAATAGTCCAAATTTCTTTTTGTCTTTGGTATTCCTTGACGTTTCAAAAAATTAACATTGGTTGCTATAACAAGTTGTGAATACATGAGAATGATTTTGTGCTTCTCATAGTCTTCAAATGCAGGAATGTCATTATTTATAATCATGTACGTGTGCAACCATGTTCCTACAACAACATGTGAACCTATTAGATATTTGAACATATCGTCATCTATTGTCGGTTGTGCAAGCTTATGCTTTCCTCGTACACAATATGCTAACCAGTAATCTGATCTTATCTCTCATCATTCCTGATTGACTCACCTCCAAATAATGTTAAGGATGTGGGGTGCGGTCTCGAATGCCAATTCTCAACTTCAAGACATCCTTCCCATTTGGTGACACTCTTGAGTTAGATTGCCAAAATAGGTTAATTTGATCTTTCACACCATCGGTAAGCTTTTTATCACAATGTGGAAGTCTCCCACCATAAGCCCATGTATCATTTTGAAGAGGATCATCAAGTCTTTCTCTTCTCGCAAGTGCTCTATCCAAAGTTTTAGGATTTAGGTTAAAGTCATCACAAGTTTGTCTCATCAAGTGAGCCTTTCTCAAATGATGACTTACTAAGGAGGCTGTAATAACCCTCCTAGCGGCTCTCTTGTCTTTTTCCTTGGTAGTCTTCGCAATGGAATTAAGAGCACTAAAAAGATTTCTCACAATAATATCATTCCTCTCCTTTTTCTTGTTCACACTAATCTTCAATTTGACTAGTATAGGTCTCATCTTCTTCATATTTAACAACTGCACAAACATTTGACATTGCTCGATCAATGTCTTGTGGCTAAAAATTTGACCAAAAAGTCTTGAAGCCCACAACCGAACGGATCTTTGTGATCTCTTGCCATCGAAATTTCTCATTATGTTCTCATCAATTTCAAGTAACAATTTTTGTGTTCTTGAAGGTCTCAAAATTGAAGTTTTTTTTCTTCCTCGCAAGGGACTTCATTTCTCTTATAATTTGGAGATGTGTAACATTGATTGGTTTCTTGTGCACCATTATCATTGTCAATTCCTTCATATTCAATTAGTGGATTGTCATTGCCAATGTCCACACTTCCATTGTCCACATCTACATGTTCATTTTCAAATCCTACATTTTCATCTACAATCCATACATTATCATTTTTAATATTATTGTCATAAATCATTTCAAATTCATGTTCTTCTTCACTTGAAACCACATTTAAGGGTTGGCTTATGGCGTCATCCTCATTAATCTTTAACATACCTTGTCTCTTGTCTTGGTGGGCAACCCTATCCATTTCTCTATACACTTCAATCTCTTCATTTGTGAGCTTCCTCTTTCATTTATGCTTTCGATGACTACTACTCCCCATGGTGAGACCAAAAAGGTGATGCAAAACCTTTGATAATCAAGAAATTTCCAACAAAAAGGGTGGAAAAAGTTGTTGTTCTTTTGTCTTCCACGACTCTAATCCTGTAAAGCTCTCTACAAAAAATGTGGTTCTCAGATTAAGGGACCTAGAGAATAATTATTTGCTTTTGGATGCCAGTCAAGCCAAATGGATATTCGATATGTCCCGCTCAAATTTTGCTTTCCTTTTAAAATTTCAACATTTGTTATTTTAAACTTTTTCATTTCCATGCTATTTTTAATTTTTATTTTAGTTTTAAATTATTATTATGGATTTCATTTTTATTAATATTATATTAATATTATAATATTATGTTATAGCTCTCTCTCTCTCTCTCTCTCTCTCTCTCTCTCTCTCTCTCTCTCTCTCTCTCTCTCTCTCTCTCCCTAGGTATTATTGTTATAATACTAATATTAATATAATATAATACTACGATTATACTATTATACAATACTAATATAAATAGTAATAATGTAATACTAATGCTATTATCATCTAGTATTTATATAATATTAATATTATAAAAAATGAAATCTATAAAAAACTAAAAAACTAAAATCAAAATTGAAAATAGCATTGAAATGAAAATGTTGAAATTTCAAATGGAAAGTTGGGCAGGACATATCGAATATTCGATAATATCATATATGTGATATTATTTCAGATATCGAATTTGCCTTGGTATTTGCCTTGGGTTGTGGCTTTGCAATGCCAAACATGGATGGTCAACCCAAAAAAAACGTGTTTAGCATATTTCCTTTGATCTCTAGACTTCAACCATGTAGTTGACGACCTTTTTTTACCCTAAATTGATGAAATAAAAAGGGTTTCTTAAAGAGATTATCATCTTTCCATCAATATAATTGTTGTCAAATTTCAAGTTCAGTAAGTAATTATTACTTATTTTTAATTGAGTTACCTCTGAAGTCTTGATTGACAAACTGATTGAGAAACAACTATAACTTTCAAACGGTTTAACCTTTTTAAAATCTGAAACATGCGTCACATTCTATGCTTCGCCTAATAAGAACAAAAAAATTTCAATTTTGTAAAGTCTAGAATTAGTTAAGGTGGTCAGACATGAGAGTTTTTTAATTTTGAAAAAGTTATATCAGAAAAATCATAATTAATTATTTATTTGGGAAAAAATTACACAAAAGTATGTGTCACATCCGAGCATGAATGTCACATTCGAGCATGAATGTACTACTTATATCTAGAATCTTGGAAAAAGGTATCATCATTTGATTGCGATTAAGGTGGTCAAACATACACGTACTTTTTATCTTTTTCCTGAAATTTTCAAACTACTGCATTGAAATCTAAAGTTTTCAACAATTAAATTAAATTTTTTTTTTCAGAAAAGGGCTAGTAGTTTAGAAACTACATTAAATTTCCTACAGATTTTATTCTTACAACTTTTTCACATAAGGTTGATAAGATTTTAAAAAAATTTCGTCAAGTTGACTAACCCTGATTTTTTAATTTTTCATTGCCACTAAAGGTCATAGCTTGGTATACCATGATCCTGTACATACCCTATCAATCCTTCGTTGATTATGATTAAGATGAGATGGATTTTAGGGGAAATGATAAATAAGTCAAAATAGGAGGCTAAATAAGAAAAAATGACAAGATTCAGGAAATACATAATGACAAAAAGTAGACAAACAAATGTTATGACTTGAAACTGGATCCAAAAGATTGTACTAAACTATAGTTTAAATTTGAAGTGATTGTGCAAGGTATAGATCCAACTGGGTGTTCTATTCTCAAGTACAGTTTGCAATTTTTTATTGTCTTCCCTATGCTTTTGCCTAAAATTTTAACTTTCGGTCCAACAAGTCCCGAAGTTTCTGGAATAGTTCTAACAGCTACCCGACCTATTCCTGCACAAAGATTGTAATTTTTTTAAGGCTATAAATGGTTAGCCTCTTCTCATTTCCATCATTTTTATATTAAGAAAAATTATATTCATTCTCTACTTGGAGGATGCTTCCTCACCTCAACCATAAATGGAAATGTATTGCTAAAAGGTAGAACAAATAAGTATACAAATATGAAAATCCATAATTGATGTGCACGCCCAATTGTTAACCCAAGTTTTACATCATAAGTTGCCCATTGGAGATAGACTAAAATACATCAAAGTTCAACCACCTCACTATGTGTTTTTCATGCTTTGAAACTATGAAGCATATATATTGGGATTACCCATTAGTTGAAAAGAAAAGAAATGTGGTCTTTAAACAAATCTACTACTTTTCTTCATAAGTTGAATTGGAAAGAGGCTCTCCTTGACCTTGGGGTACATGATGATATCATTGTTGACTATGTCAGACATGTTATTTTAAAACATATTTGGAAACTTAGATGGTATGTTGTGTTCTCAAACAATCATATTCAAGAAATTGGTATGTTCTGATTAAGTAAAAACAGGTTTTACAAGGACCCGAAACCTTTACAAAAAACCAAATAGTTCAGCAGGTTTTACAAGGACCTGCAACCTAGAATTTAAAGATAAACAGAGTAAAGCAAAAACAGCTATGCCTAAGCACCATAAAAGGAAGGAACAGAAAAACAACGAACTGAACAGAAAAAGTCCCAAAGAAACAACAGAAGACAACAAGGACAGCAAAAAACCCAACCAGGAAAGCAGCAAGAGCAGCTACATCTCTTTTACCAGCTCCTCTGCTTCGACGACCATGATTTGCATGTTGTTGACCGAAGTTTTCAACTCCTCTGTTTCTTTGTCCTCCTTAGGACTCTTTTTCTTGGCACTGGCTCTGGTACGCGAGCCCAGTCCTGTATTCTCCACTGTGCTGCTGTATTTATCCTTGTTGATCCTTTCCAGTTTATCCATAAGAATTTGTGCATGACCACAGTAGGCTTTAAGACTTATGAGACATTGTTCCCCTATTTTTTTAACGGATGCCTCCAGTCTTTTAACTTTTTTATGCAAACTCTTAGTTTCTTCCTCCTTGTTATCCTTTTCCATTCTGTCTTTAATCTGTTTAATTTGTTTCTCCATGGTTTCCACCTTGTTGGCATACTCAGCCTGGGCTTCCGAGTTGACAACTACTTCTTTCATTTCCTTCAGACACTCAGCCACAAGTTTTTCCCCAATCCCCATTCTGTTGAGAATTTTAATGTCCTCCTGTGTTTTCTCAACTTGATTTTTCAAAATAACCTGATCAATAAACATATTATTAATCAACCCAGAAAAACCCTCAATAATTCCTTTGTTGTCTTTCTTATTAAGATCCCCTTTTTCCACATTATCCGAATATTCCTTGAACCCAGAATCATCATCTTTATTCTGGTCCAGAAAATCTACCTCCTTCTGAGTATCAATCTTCATCTCCCTCGATATGTTCAGAGTGTCCTCTTTTTCATTTTCTCTGTTTTCTTTA
>MU223380.1:96422-167941 GCA_018584345.1 Thuja plicata | reverse complement strand
AAATTGATTAAAAGAAATATGCCAAGCAGTAACAGGGTCGTTTGGACATAAATCGAGGGTATGATCACACTTAGGGCAAATAGGGTCCATAGTTGCGACAGACCAAATTCAGGTGGTTACAGTTTGATCAACAAATCTTATATTTTTATCTTTCGTAACATGTTTTCTATGATTCTCGAGGATGTCTCTTGACTAGAGGAGCGATGATGGGGCATGGTCTCTTGATTGTTGTTTGTGGACAATTCTTTAGTAAAATGATTTGTCTTAGGACATGTCATTTAGGATCAATGAGGATGTATGGGTCTAGTGTGAACAAGGGCATTTCTTACTATACGATGTGTCATCTATCATTGCAAATTGTACGTGAGTCATTTTGGTTTTATTATGTCTTAATGCTTGCATCTACTTGCCATATCAAGCTCAATAATGATAAAGCACTAACAATCACAAGTTTCCATCATTCCCTTCTATCTATTCATCACCTTTCCATTCTTCCTACTCTCCATGACCACTTCTATGGCTATAGATTTTTACTATCTTTCCTTTTGAGAGCACACGTGTTCTCCTAACCCCACAAGTTCTCTCGAGGGGGCGTTATCCTCCCTTTATGCTTTATTATCCTTCCTATGATTGGGCCATGGTCTCTTGATTGTTGTTTGTGGACTATTCTTTAGTAAAATGACTTGTCTTAGGACATGTTATTTAAGATCAATGAGGATGTATGGGTCTAGTGTGAACAAGGGCATTTCTTACTATATGATGTGTCATATATCATTGCAAATTGTACGTAAGACATTTTGGTTTTATTATGTCTAAATGCTTGCATCTGCTTGCCATAACAGGCTCAATAATGATAAAGCACTAAAAATCACAAGTTTCCATCATTCCCTTCTATCTATTCATCACCTTTCCATTCTTCCTACTCTCCATGACCACTTCTATGGCTATAGATTTTTACTATCTTTCCTTTTGAGAGCACACATGTGTTCTCCTAACCCACATGTTCTCTCGAGGGGGCATCATCCTTCCTTTATGTTTTATTATCCTTCCCTTGATTGGGGCATCATACTTCTAGCCTTTATCATTTTCTTTTTTAAAACAATACGACAAACTACATTGTCTTAAAGAGGAGCAAAATGTAGACACCTAAAATTGACCTCATATAATTAAATAAATATTTTATTCACTTTATTATTTTATCATAATTATCTATTAATTAAAAATATATTTCTTATTTATTTATTTAATTCATTAACCTATTTCTCTATTATTTAAATAAATATTTTTATTTATTTATTTAGTCCATGAGCCTTCTTTTCATTTTCCATCGCCTTTCTACTATCAATTAAATAAATATTTTTATTTCTTTAATTAATTCATTATCCTTTTCTTTCTATTTCAACCAACCATTTTCACTCACGCAGCTCAATTATAATCCATAGACCTGTGACAAAAGTCACTTGTCTTTTCATTTGACTCTTCCATCTCACGTTTCCAAACATGTCTTGATTCAATGCATCTTGTGATGGATTACTAAAACGCCAATATTTTCTACCTACTACTTAATCTCATCCTCTTGCATTAACATCTTAATCTCATCCTCATTTGCATTATCCTCATAATCTCATTTATTTTCATTATTTCCCACATTATCCTTAGCTAGTCTCTAATTCTAGCCATCTGTTATTCCACCTCTTAATTTTTATCTTTGATTTTATTTTCATGAGGACTTTTATAAAAGAACATTTTCTCCTCTCATTTGAATCTTAATGTTATTATGATCCTAATGAGCTTATACATGCCTACTTGTGATCTTTAGAGAATCTTTGCTATCACCATTATCATCTTGCTATTATCATCTTCATAGCTCTATTGATATGATGTTGGATTTATTTTTTAGATCTAGAACTTGTAGTTGGACTTATTGATTTACAAATAGATAGTCCATTTTCAACATCGTCAACCATATCTTCAACCTCAATGAAGTTTATATTTAAATTCTCATCATTACCAAGCTATTTTGTCACTTAAGTAAATAATATCAATATAAAGATGGGGTCAAAGCCCAGCCCCGATCATAAAGGATGTTCCCTTTATTTAAACCAAAGAAAAACTAATCCATTAAAATTTAAAACCGTATGGATTGACGGTGTGAAGAAAATACTCATCATTAAATTAAAATTAAACCTAAAATGTTCCATCATCTCCAAAAAAGAACATCCCTTTGTATATATATACATACTCATATATATATATATATATATATATATATATATATATATATATATANCATATATATATATATATATATATATATATATATATATATATATATGAACACACACACACACACACAGATATATATATAGGTGCGCACTTATGTATAGGGGTATATATTTATATATACATATACATACATATATATATCTAGGTACGTGCTTATGTATATATGTGTATATTTATATACATACACACCTATATATATATATATACACCTCTTGCTTTTTTAGTTTTTTCTTCTTGTGTTTGTTTTAGTTTTTATTTTTAGCTGCTTTTATTTTTCTTGGTTTAATTAATTTTTTATAGGCTAATTTTGTTGTAGTTGTCTTCCTCTTTAGAGTTGTGCTTTTGGTTTTTTATTTTTGCTCTCTCTCTCTCTCTCTCTCTCTCTCGCTTTGCGTGTCCTCTCTACCCACCTTCCCTTCTTATATCTTTTGAGTGAGGCTTTGTCTGCAGCTTATTTTTACATTTCTTGCACTCTCTCATCCTGATGATGGATCACAGAGTGTGATCCGAAACGTTGATGCTAAAAACATTGACACAATCAAATCCAGAAGCAAAAAAACTGAAGAACATCCCCGTATGCTCATATATAAAATAACATATATTTTAGAATTACAGTAGGTTTATGATGCTATAGAAACGTAGGTGGACTGCTCCTTATAAGACCCTTGGTCTTAATTATTTAAACAGCATACAGACAAGCTGAAAGAACAAAAAACTAGGAGGATTTGAAAACAAAGGATAAGCCATAACTAAAAGATTTTTTACTGTTTACGCAGAAGCTGAAGCCCTTGAATCCAAAATAAACGTACCAAGATTGTCTACAACTTTTTCAGTCACTACATAAACCAAGGGTTACAGTTGATATGCAGGACTATTTCGTAATGCATAGATTCAGGAAATAAATTCTCACTGCATCTAACCCCAATGCTAGAATGTAATTCGGTTGGGAAAATGAGTGAAGTGCACGAATTGTCTATGTTAAAAAATGACAAAGTGTCCCACTATTTAACACACATCACATGCAAAAGGCACAGGCTTCCATATACATGAATTACGGAACATACAAAACAGCTAAGATAACCTAACCAATTATAAATGAATGAATGAAAGATTTTTATAATGTCCACGAGGCCAAAGCAGCCTATGGGACCCACAAGCTAGCACACATCCTCGGAAAAGAAGCTGAGAACCTAAAATGCTGTAACCTCTTGATTAAATCTCCTCTCCGACGATGAAATTTGATAATCAGGTTTGCAGTTCTGCCTAACTGCTTCTCATCAAATAGGTAGTTTAAGCTGTCTGCCTCTAAAATATCCACATAACCAGATATTATGTATTCCAAGTTTCACTTACAATAACCTGAAAGACACGAGCTCCCCTTTTGCACGGTGACTAGCTTAAAGATATATCCACATGGAACATACTTTAAAGTCCATTAAGTACATGAGAGTCAGAAATCATCATTACGCATGAATTGTGTGCAAGCATAAAATTGTCAGGGAAGAAACAAAATTTGGCAATATGAATATTTAGATCATTTTGCTTGGTGATTCATCATCTACATAATGAATAATTCTATGACATGGCTCCAAAAGAAGATTGTCAGCACCTATTTTAAATGACATGATATAATAAAAATGAAAAGATATATGTCAAAGATCAGTGAAATGACAGCAGATAATGGCATCAATCGGAAATGTTCTCGAGTTCAACATGGAGACCCTTTACAGTGCAGATTCAATATCAAACAATTGAATATGTACAAAAGAATCTGTTCAATAAGATGAAACGATACTTATACACATAATTCAAACTTCTAAACTAAAAGAAATAATCAACAATGGGCAAGATCAATCATGATGTTTCTTAGAAATATTACACATCACTATCAATTCAGACATTCAGGTTGGCTGAACGCAACAATATATTAATTGAAACTTCAATTCTTCAGTGTGGTTGAGAAAACCACATAAACTAAATGCTGAAGGCCATCCTGAATCTTTTCAATGGCTATGCTTACATCACTCTCAATGTCACTGGTAAGAGTTTGTGCCTTGTCTTTAATGGAGCTCTCTTGCAAAATTTCCTGCCTTGCCTCTTGTCCAGCTTTTGATGCATGTTTAATAGCTTCCTGAAAAGCTGCAATAATATCCGATATACCTGTAAAATAATAAAGTCAAACAACTATCAGACATACCTGTAAAATAACAAAGTCAAACAACTATCAGCCATATATATCGTGAACAGCATGGAAAATCAGTAACAAGAAGCAGACAGATGACATATATAACATCAGACAACAACAGAATAGCTACAGGAATCATAAATTGCACAAGTTATCATAGTAATAAATGTATATAGTGGATACATGGGCCAGCTTCGTTCCCAAAGGCCTGAACTAAATATAATGATTTTTTATACTATCCAAGTAGTAAACCCGTAATTATGTACTTGTTCCTTTACTCTGCATATCTATTCTCATTTTGGCAGTCTATCATATTACACAAACTGCTTATGACCCCTCTCAAGCGTTTTCAGATTTAGGGTGCAAGAAGTCTTGATTTTAACAACTCAGGGTCTAACAAATCAGAGCTTTGGCAATGTTAGCTACCTATATAAAAATTCAAAATATTTCTGCACCATGGATGCTTAGCCAATCAAGGCTTGTTGCCATGACCCTCTCTGGCTTTAATGAGGTTGCATGAGATTCTGTGATTTCATGCCTTTGAAACAAGATCAAGAAGGATGGTAGCAATTCTTGCACTAAAAACAAGCCAACGAAAATTTCAATTCATCAACATTGCCTTCTTATGGCATCAACTCAGCCAAAATGCTGTTGATCAGACCAAGCATCCTCCAAAAAAACCCAATTCACGACACTCTACATTTTATCTTGATATGCCACACCCTTGCCTTGTTTCTCTTTCCATCCAAACTTTATTGAGAGATATTCCGAACTGGTTTAAAAGAAACAGGGTAACAGATTTCAGCTTGGTTATTGAGTCTGCCTCCCAACTCATACTGTTGTTAGCATTGCCATAATGGTCAATGTCATTGGCTTCTTTATTATCTTCCTAGCTTTAGGTGAATTTCCTTGACCAAATGGGATCTCTTTTTCCTAGATAAAGTGTTTTGTCAGACCATCTCTAATTCCATCTATCCATCATGAGAAGAACTCCATTCTTAATAGTTTCCCTTCCAACCAAAGATCAGACGTGGCCAGTAAGGAAGTATATTATAACTTCGTCCTTTGCATGTGCCCGGTGCGGACATATTTTTTCTTCAGCTCCTTTAGGTTTGCCTCCCACTCTTTCATCAAAAATATTGTTGCCTCATTTCCCAAGACTCATCCCCATCAAACATAGACTGGATAGACTTCTGATGTTTCGTCTTACTCGCCCGTTACTTTGAGTCACTATTTTAGCTCTTTCTTCAAAAGGGTGTTCCACCCCAACTATATGGGCTAGGTGCACTGCATACATTGTATGCTTAAGTACCACAAACTTGCCCCTCAAGGCCGTGCATACACTGAGAAACCTCCAAAAAGCACCCAAAGAGTTATCCTACTAACCTTAGGGTTTGATGTAAAGGAGCAAATAGCAAGTCGACGAAGCCGTTATCCTACACACTACCAAAGAGTAGATTGCAGTAAATAAAAGGTAGGCATTTGTACATCACCATACCCTGTGACATTCCCAGGACACGACAGAGCTGTCCCCTGTCCCAAAGGTTTTCAGGCATGCTTCCCCAAATACCTCATTAGGAAGCCTTATATCCTAGGGGTGTCTGGCCATCCCAGGAGAGCTAAGGATGTCTATGACATGCCCCAACAATCCCAGGCCAGTCCAAACAACCCGTTTTCTCCTTGAAAAAAAAAGGGTTATAATTTTATGAGAAAAGGGATGTCAAAATTACCACAATTCTCTACACCCTTATCAAAAATCTCATAAGACCTCATCAAAGCCAGAAATGGATCATGGCAACAATCCAAACACCCCTTATCAATCAGTAAACCCTTTCAGTATCAATCTATATACCTATTTACAACTCACAATTACCACAATCAATTTGCATTTTGTACTTACAGCTGTTGATTCAAAAAAATTTATTTGTATAACCTCAGTACCCTGCCTATTGTTGGATATTTTGTCATCTTGTAGTCATGGGGCATTTTATCATGTGATGAAAACAATAAAATTTTAATATTTAATTGCTGCTATACTTGAATCGACAAACATTGAACATTGATGTCATTTACAACTAAAATTGTGAAAACTTGACTTCCCACACACACACACATTGTCATGTTGTAGCCATGGGGCCTTTTGTCATAGCGAAAACAATGACATTTTAATATTTTATTGCTGATATACTGGAATCAATGAGCATTGAACATTGAATCTTGAATTTATTGCATTATATACATCAAGGAAACCCTGTGTTGCCGGATTCGTACCGGCAGCCCCTGCATCTGATGCGGACGCCCTCGGATGCGATTGAATGCTGTCTGGATGTGCATCCACAGTCTATGGATGCGCATCCGGAGTGCATCTGGCCCCATAAATACTTTTTCACTCTATAGATGTAATGGAGGAGTTTTAAGAGTTAGCTGATGAATTTTTAAGGCTAATAAATGTGGCGTGTCAAGTATTTTTTCTATAGCTGTTGTATACAGGAACAGGATCGATTGAAGTGGCAGCCTACTGGAACAGCTTAGAATATGGATCAGTCAAGACAGTGATCAAAACCAATAAATAGTTTGATCACAGAATACAGAGCTTCCTTTTTTTAAAAACCAGATCAGAGCAAAGGCATCAATAGAACATTTGGAAAAATGAAGGTTATAATATGTAAATAATATACATAGATATGTTCCTAGAATAAAAAATGGCTAGATCCATTTTCTTGTAAATGAGGGAATGCCCTCATAAGTAAATGTAAATATAATGATCTGGACCTCGGTCCCGGATTAGACTGGAGGTTTTCTTCTCCATTCTTTCCTACCAGTGCCCGCTCCTGGGCTAGACTGGAGGTTTTCTTCTCCATAATTTTATGAGAAAAGGGATGTCAAAATTACCACAATTCTCTACACCCTTATCAAAAATCTCATAAGACCTCATCAAACCCAGAAAGGGATCATGGCAACAATCCAAACACCCCTTATCAATAGGTAAACCCTTTCAGTATCAATCTATATACCTATTTACAACTCACAATTACCACAATCAATTTGCATTTTGTACTTGCAGCTGTTGATTCAAAACAAATTATTTGTATAACCTCAGTACCCTGCCTATTGTTGGATATTTTGTCATCTTGTAGTCATGGGGCATTTTATCATGTGATGAAAACAATAAAATTTTAATATTTAATTGCTGCTATACTTGAATCGACAAACATTGAACATTGATGTCATTTACAACTAAAATTGTGAAAACTTGACTTCCCACACACACACGCACACATTGTCATGTTATAGCCATGGGGCCTTTTGTCATAGCGAAAACAATTACATTTTAATATTTTATTGCTGATATACTTGAATCAATGAGCATTGAACATTGAATCTTGAATTTATTGCATTATATACATCAAGGAAACCCTGTGTTGCCGGATTCGTACTGGCAGCCCCCGCATCCGATGCGGACGCCCTCGGATGCGGTTGAATGTTGTCTGGATGTGCATCCACAGTCTATGGATGCGCATCCGGAGTGCATCTGGCCTCGTATGTACTTTTTCACTCTATAGATGTAATGGAGGAGTTTTAAGAGTTAGCTGATGAATTTTTAAGGCTAATAAATGTGGTGTGTCAAGTATTTTTTCTATAGCTGTTGTATACAGGACCAAGATCGGTTGAAGTGGCGGCTTACTGGAACAACTTAGAATATGGATCAGTCAAGATAGTGATCAAAACCAATAAATGGTTTGATCACAGAATACAGAGCTTCCTTTTTTAAAAAACCAGATTAGAGCAAAGGCATCAATAGACCATTTGGAAAAATGAAGGTTATAATATGTAAATAATATACATAGATATGTTCCTAGAATCAAAAATGGCTAGATCCATTTTCTTGTAAATGAGGGAATGCCCTCATAAGCAAATGTAAATATAATGATCTGGACCTCGGTCTCGGGCTAGACTGGAGGTTTTCTTCTCTATTCTTTCCTACAAGTGCCCACAATGTTTGGAGACTATGTAAATCACAATTTATATTAATAAAATTTGGCTATGGCCTTTTATATATATATATATATATATCCCTAAAACAACCTTTTATGAGGATCTTACTAGACTCACTATGGCTTATGATGATGATGACATCCCTACACATGGTGCATCTAGAGCGAGTGGAACCGCTTTGGGTTCAAATGATCTTGAACTTGCAGTAGCTGAAAATGAAAATCCAATAGATGATGATTTTTTTGATGATTGATGAATCATGAATTACATTTTGTAATTGTAATGATTTTCATAGGAATTATGAACAAACATATATGATATGGCTTATTTGAATATTTTTGAGCTATCAATTGGCATTTAATATTTATCTTTGACATTTGGCATTGATCAATGATGAAGTATCATACTATCAAATGGTTTAATTCTGTATATTTCTTTAATTTTTTTTGTATATATATACCCAAATGCATCTAACCCCCCCCCCAAAAAAAAGAAATCCACGTACTAGGTTATTGTACTTGCATTTGTACCTGGATCTGAGCCGGTAACTTAGAGGAAACCCCATGGAACATAGTTTTCAAGCACTAAACGCATCCAAACCCCCCAAAAAAATTCCATATATCCACGTACCGGGTTCTCATACCTGGATCTGGACCAGTAAATTAGAGGAAACCCCATGGAACATAGTTTTCAAGAACTAAAGGCATGTTGTCATTAATTAATAATTTATGTCATTTAGCTTTGCAACCCTGCACCATCGGAGAAGAAATTGAACATTAAAAACCTTCCAAATAAAAACTAGCCCTCTAGTACATTAGCACAAAATTCTTTTACCAGACTACATCCAATAGTAGACTGTTAGAAGCTTGATTACATGGCCTTTGACCAACTCTCCTCACCACAAATGAATGGATTTCCACTAGAATTGTTCCATGATTCAAAATGATATAGTATATACCCACATGCCCAAAGATTTTTATTGTGGTTTTCCAAACACATGCTTGAAGGGAGTGTCACCATGAGGATTCCATGGTTTTGTAAGAGAGCTGGGTTATTTCTCAAACCTAGATACCATAGCATTCACCCAATGGTCATCAACTAAGGGATTTACAATGCTCAAACCTCCTAAAACACTTTGACAACTTTAACTACTATTTATAATGGGTTTCAGCATTCAACAAGACATGCATGACATGTTAGTAATAGGGTATTGTTTGCACAAGAATGAATTATTATAATTATGTAAAAATAAATACTTATTTGTAGTGCATCTTTGGTCATGTGTTTAGTCACATTACTTATTTATTTGTGTCCACTTGTAAATTTGTATAAACCATTGGATATAAATTTTTTGTGGGTTCACATGGAAAAATATTTATTATTTGGGAAACTCATGTAATGTCCCCTTTTTCAGGGACATTATTTTTGTTGCGTCGTTAGCCATTTCATCATGGTCTGGTGGGCTAACCAGCGCTTTATATGGATCAATGTGATATTTGGCCTAGATAATTCCAGTTTCAGGCCAATCAGAGTAGTTTCCGCAAGGTTTCTGGATACTTACTATTTTTAGTAAGTCAGTTGAGTTCAGCTTTCTTGGCATTTCAGTATTGGACTTGGAGCGTCTCGTTGAGAGCTTTCCGACAAGCTATCACACGTCACCTCCCGAGTTTGTTTGGTCCTCCGTTTTAATGCCAGAAGATTCCATACTTTATTATTATGCCACTTTATGGTTTAAAACTTTAATGGTTATATTTATTTAAAGTGACTTAAAGTGGGAATATGAAAAGACAGAGAAGGGAAACTCAAGAGTCACAGCTGCTGCTTTAAAATAAGGATTGGAGTCTCATTCGAGATAGGCTTAATTTTATGAATTTATTTCTCTTGGAGAATCCAGGAAGCTTCAGTTTTCGATTTTGAAACTTGAGGACGGAAACCTTCAGGCTTTTTCGATGGATTGGACAGAAACCCAATTCATCTCGGGGGTGGATTCACAACAGAATTCACCATTGCATTTCCAGTTTTTTCTTATTTGATATTTTGTTGCATATTGTAGTTCGGATTTGGATTGTGAGAAATCCCACTGTTATTGTATTGTTGTTGTGTAATGCAATAATATTTGCTAAGGGTTTTCATGGAATATATTGCTGGTTATTGTTGTTGAATCATTGGTTTATTGCATGCATTTATTTGTTTAAATTTGCATGAGATATATTTGTGGAATTTCAAAAAAATACCGGTTTGGGTCATTTCAGTGGTATTAGAGCTGGTTTTCCTGCCAGCCTGTGAGGTTCAGAAGGGAAAGATGTGGAATCTCCATTAGAGTCAAAATTTGTAAGGGGTTCAGAATTGTTTCAGAAAAAAAAAATTGTGTTGCTGAAGATTTATAATTTCTATCAGAATCATTACCCTTAGTACTGGCCACTCTTTTCAATACTCGCGACTATTTTGTAAACCTGGCTTTAATAAGATTTTGCTAATATTATAAGAGTCGTCATATCATGTTAAGGGTCTTCCAATCTAAAGCGGCCAAATGCAATAGCGGTTTATATAAGTGTGGCTAATGTGAGAAGATTAATATTTCCTCTGCTCTTATTTTCTTCGGGAGTAATAAGTTTATATGTCTGAACATTATATTTCATAATATTTTGATGGTCCCCAGGTAATATTTGGCCAAGACAGATTCAATTAAGGATGGAGTGATTTCGTTTGGTGCGGCCCATTTTCTTCTAAGACAGCTCTAGAAATAATATATTTGTCGTGAATCCTATCTACAGTTCGTCATAGTAGAAATGAAGATTACTATTAGTAAAACATTTCTAAAACTTTGGTATGAGGAAATGTAGATTTTTCAGGGGTTCCTATCGACATGAAGACTATGGTGAATGGGAATTAATAAGTATAAATGACAAGCATTTGTCGAATCGTCTAGGTGCTTGATAATTATTGGCCAAGAAACTTTATTGTTTCTAATAGCATTGTCGTAAATTTCAGCGATGCACAAGCCGTGGGGCTTTCTATTTTGTCGCAACTCCATTCAGGAATGAATAACAAATATTTCTGACCCGTGTATCTGCGGGAATGAAATGAAAGATCGTATTGAAGCCAATCATTATGGTCGGTTCCCTTGAAACTGGATATTGGGTTCCTTTGACTCATTCATGGTATATACGGTGGACAACATCCAACGTTTACTTGGAGTCATCACTATTGAATTCCAAGAACAGGCACTTTGGCGGCCAGTTGAGAGTTGGTGTGATTTTTGCGTTTTCAGTCACAGAGGAGAAATAACCTTGAAGCTGGTTAAAGATTTAATCGATGTAGATGCTTTGGTTGTGCACTGAAAGAAACAGTTGAATTTCTAGAAGTCTAGCACGATACCTTCAGTCTGAACATTTGAGTTTGGAGCCGTTGGAGAAGGTACACGTCGAAGGAAAAAGGCAAATAAAGTTCTGGCTTAGAAAGATTAAAGTCATTCAAACATTGCCGCTAGGAATGACACTTGGCCCAGGCGTTTAGTATAATATTGTCGTGTGTTGGGAGGAAACAAATCATTTTTCTTTTCTATCAGAGGGAAATATATTACGTTTCGATGCTAGTCTTGAGGATTCAGAATGTGACACGTCAATTCTGGGAATGACTACATGCCGTTACAGGGGAGGATTAGTTGCCGTGAATGTTTTTGGAAAATAATTATTTGAAGGGAATAACTTGGTATCCAGTCAAATACAATATTGGAGCGACTTCTTTATCTTTGGCATCGGGATTGAGAATAAGCCAAAATTCCATTAATTTTCTGAGAGATTGTCGTTACAGAGCTGCAACCGAGTTGGGGATTATTATACAATGGATGCAAACATTAGAATATTGCCATTTTCACGAGAAAGTCCAATATTTTATTAATTGTTGTGACATTGGGATGAACTAACAAGTTAAATGGCCAATGTTTAAATATGTCATATCTGCAATTTCAGCATTATCTGCTGAGTCTGATCAGGAAATATTATCGCATTTGTATGAGAAACCGATGGCTTCCCTAGAAGACTGTCAAAATCTCCCAACAACTTTGCAGTCCCTTGGTTGCATTGCACAAACTGCTATTTCGATCTTTGAGACTCGTGAAGAGGAAATAATCAAATTTATTGGTCGTAAGCTGCTCAAAGAGTGGAGCTTTGTCCTTGGCAGCTACAAGTTATTCTGAAGATTTTGAGCAGTGTAAGTTTGGACATTCACCTGCAGAGACAAGTAGTTTCTAGCTACGAAAGATGCATGGTTTGGAAAAAGTATGGAAGGATCTTGTTAAAGTACAACAACAGTTAGCCCAAATTTCACAACCTGATAAAAGAACAGAAACACTCGGCATGTATGATGAGTATAACACACTTCCTCCACAAGTTCAAAGAGATTTAACCTTCTCTAGTTTCATGGACTTTCATCCAAAGCTACAACACAAGACTTTAATGGAAAAGAAGCAGTGTCAGGATTTGGCTTGAGATCTACTTGCACAAGATAGGTGAAGAAATTTATATGAAGAGTTTCCAGCTATCATTAATCAACCCATAAGTGAACAAAAAGCCATACCAGTTATTGAAGAAAAGCCTTATGAAGCTGTCATCAAAGCAGGAGATTGTAAAACAAATACTGAATCAATGCAAGAAGAAGAGGCTAAAGAAGAGGCAGCAAATCTAGGGGTTACAGAATGGTTTACTAGAGAAGAGTAACCAACTTCCATTGGTTCTCAGCCTACACTTGATCAAAGAAAAGATGGAAAAGATATGGTTAAAGATCGTGACCACCAGTTGGATGTCTTTAGCAATTCATGTAATGAGGAGTCATGTGACTTCTTTAGCAACACCTCACTTATATATAATGCTGATTTGGATGACCCATCAGATAATGCATCCCAAAATGACAATGAGGAGGAGCATGCCTTGAAGAGTCAGTTGAAATTCAATAACGATGCCATTATTGCAGCTCTTGTTCACCATGATAGCACTCACCAGATTATTGAGGATCTTTACAGCAAAGCTCAGAAGGATAAAGGACAAGGTTGTATAAGGATTGGATCTTATGTTGTCGATTTACAGGGGGTTGCCGATTTACAGGGGGTCAAAACAACTTTTGAGGATTGGAAGTCAGAATATCTGTGTTTACTTTCAGACTGCGACTACTTGTTACAGGCTGTTGGAAAATATGCTGAGCAGTTGAGGGAAAAGGAGGATGAGGTTAATAAGCTCAATAGAGAGCTTAGTGTTACTCAAGGTACATTGGAACACACACATATTGCTCTTCAGGAAGCAAGAAATCAGATTGTTGCCTCTAGCCAATGCAGGGAACAAGACGACAGGGAAAGGTCCGAATTCTTTCAGGAGGTGATTCAGGAACTTGATAGCATACAACAGACCTATGACTTGGATAGCTGTCCCAAAAGATCTTTGGATCATCTAGAGTTTCTTTATGAGTTAGATAACTTTCAGGCGGTTGACAATTCCTTGTTTGGGAAGGGTGCTGATTTGACATTTAATAATCCCCTTTTTGAGCTAGATGAGGAAGATACTTCCTATCCCCATGACGAGGATGAGATTGATTGCAGGATTTGGGACCCAGGTTCAGTTACTATAGATGAGTCTTGGTCACCAGAATGGAGTAATGAGGTGAGTTCAGTTGTTGAGCAGCTTGGGTTCTACATCAACGGTTCAGGAGGGGCAGTTATGTCTCATTGCATGATGGGTGATATGCCTTTCCTTGCGCTATCTCTCGCTGATGGGGAGATGTCTAGGGTCGACGGTATCCAGGAGACAGATGCCTTGTCACCTTTGACAGAGAGACATAATGCTGATTGCAAATCAGCCTTGGATAGAGACTTGGTTATCAGTATGACCAAAGGGTACCTAAGGGGAAAAGACAATGTTGGTGAGTATCCCTTGATTCATTCCCCTCTTCACACAACTGGGACTCCACTACATTACCGTACCGATTCATCCAGTGCCTATGGTAACTCTATCATCACAGATTTTGAGCATGATGATGACGATTGGGTAGGATTTATTCAGTATGGGATTGTTGAGCTTGGTATGATGATGGTGCTTGATGGTGTGAACTTTTCACACAATGATGTGCATTGTATGACTCCGGGTATAGAGAGACAGTTATGGAATCCTAATGTTGATCCAGGATTTCCAAAGGAGTTGGTTAGTGCATCACATTCTGGCCACATTGTATGGGATGCATTTTGTTTTCCATTCAGCCCACCTATGGAGGATTTTCTCTTCCGATTATTATATAGGTGTGGGATGGGTGATTGGTTTGGTACGCTTCCCTTCTTGAAGGAGAAAGCCATGTCCTGCAGTTTTGATAGTTTGCTTCTTCGGTGCAGATTCCGATTTGGGCTACAGATTAGACGGGCAGAGTTGTGGCAGTTGGACATTTTGGACAATTTACTCATTATGGGCATGGATCGACAAGATATTTCAGTCCGCTGGGGAGATGGATGGCCCTTTTGTTTGTGGGATCCAGGAGGAACATTCCCGCGGTTGGTAATGATTCATGGAGATGATTGGTATGAGGTTAGGCTCCCCCCTTCATTTGACCTTAGTGGTGCTTGTGATTTCAGTTGGAGTGAGGTTCTCAGTTGGATTGAGGATTTTCTCATAGATGATGGCAGCACAGAGCAGGTAGATTCGACTGATCAGGCACATGGGGTGATTTGGGATCTCGGCATTAGTGTGATTAATGCCTTGTTGTCGTGTGGTATTGATGATTGGCTTCACGAGTCTAGATGTGTTGTTTGTATCAGTTTTGCACAACAGATTGGTAGAGCAACTTCTTTGAGGTTGGTATGGGATCCAGGCATTTTGGTCACCGCATGCAGATACCGATTACTTGAGGGCAAGCAATCTTTGGGAAGGGAGGTTTTATAATGTCCCCTTTTTCGGGCACATTATTTATGTTGCATTGTTAGCCATTTCATCATGGTCTGGTGGGCTAACCAGCGCTTTATATGGATCAATGTGATATTTGGCCTAGATAATTCTAGTTTCAAGCCAATCAGAGCAATTTCCGCAAGGTTTCTGGATACTATTTTTAGTAAGTCGGCTGAGTTCAGTTTTCTTGACATTTCAGTATTGATCTTGGAGTGTCTCGTCGAGAGCTTTCCGACAAGCTATCACACGTCATCTCTCGAGTTTGTTTGGTCCTCCGTTTTAATGCCAAAAGATTCCATTCTTTATTATTATGCCACTTTATGGTTTAAACTTTAATGGTTATATTTATTTAAAATGACTTAAAGTGGGAATATGAAAAGACAGAGAAGGGAAACTCAAGAGCCACAACTGCTACTTTAAAATAAAGATTGGAGTCTCATTCGAGATGGGCTTAATTTTATGAATTTATTTCTCTTGGAGAATCCAGGAAGCTTCAGCTTTCGATTCTGAAACCTAAGGACGGAAACCTTCAGGCTTTCTCAATGGATTGGACGGAAACGCAGTTCATCTCGGGGGTGGATTCACAGCAGAATTCACCATTGCATTTCCAGGTTTTTGTTATTTGATATTTTGTTGCATATTGTAGTTTGGATTTGGATTGTGAGAAATCCCACTGTTATTGTATTGTTGTT
Organism: Thuja plicata; assembly: GCA_018584345.1. Lineage (NCBI taxonomy): Eukaryota > Viridiplantae > Streptophyta > Pinopsida > Cupressales > Cupressaceae > Thuja > Thuja plicata. The sequence goes on along the minus strand of MU223380.1, from coordinate 151,862 downwards.
GTATAATGCAATAATATTTGCTAAGGGTTTTCATGGAATATATTGCTGGTTATTGTTGTTGAATCATTGGTTTATTGCATGCATTTATTTGTTTAAATCTGTATGAGATATATTTGTGGAATTTCGGAAAAATACTGGTTTGGGTCATTTCAACTCAGTACCAAAAAGTCAATGGTTTTGTATACTCACAGTTTTGATATACATAGTTTTACTTTAAACTTAGGTGTTTTGTGTGAGTTTGATACTATAGTAGCAAGCACAAGTTTAGTGGTTGAGGGTGGCTAATTGGCTAGGTGGTTTGTTTGACTTGGATATCATTGCAGTGAGCTCTCTTCTAAAGAGTGCATATGTGAAGCATGGCATGTTATGTGTGGATGCATGTTTTGACACAGAAGATGCATTGGAGGAGTTTGATGTTTCCGAAATATTCATATAGACTCTGTAAGTGTATTATAATGCTTTCATTGCTGAATAATCTATTGAGAGGATGGTTTTGGAGGCTAGGTTTCTCTCTCTTGAGGGTTTTTCCAGAATATACCTTGTGTTATCTTGTGGTATGTCTTTAATTTGCATATGGTTAATTTGTAAGCTTGTATATATGCTTTTCTCTCATCAGGTTATGTAGGAAATTGTTTGATCAACCAATATATTTTCCTAACAAGTAGTATCAGAAAAATGGATGTGGTTGAGGGATGTGAGAGATCCTTGTTATGGTAGAACCCTTATATGAGTAGATCTTATGCAAATTTGAAGCCATGACAAGGCTATAGAGATTTCAACCATTTCAAGGTAAGAGGCATGTTGTGCAAGTTGATATTTGTAGATTTGGGGTTTGCAGATTTGTGGTGATTTTTTGCAAATTTTAGGTTTGAAAACAAGTTGCAAATAGTGCTTTTTTTTGGGTGTTCACCATGAGGATTTTATTGGAAAAGTTCACAAATGATCTCCATGGACAAAACAAGCTTCACCATTGGAGAAGTGAAGATTGATATAAAACTCCAACCTTTTTTAGACATAAGAGCAAAGAAAAAAACAATTGCCCCTTACTGCAAACCCCGACAACCAACCAACAAGGCCTTAACCTCTCAATCCCAACCCCTAGTCAAGCCGACTGAAGCTTTAACCCTGTAGACGACAAAAGAAATTTAAACATCAAAAAATAATTATACAAAATTTATAACTCCATTAGTTTCATGTGATGCCCAAAATTATTTTGTTGAAAAATTAAACACATTTAAAATATTATTTCAATTCCACTATTGCTTAGCGATTCGTCTACCACCTCTCCCTATGCATTGCAGCCACCCGCCAACCACCCACCTGTGCAAGGATGACATCAATGATGACATAATCATAGGAAACTATACAAACATTTTCTTTGGCCCCCTTTTGGCCTAGTGGAGTGGTTTTCTTCCAAGGGGAATAACTTTCACCCGCAATGTCAGATTTTTGCAGTGTTACACAAGGTCGTATCCTAGCCCCTGGACCCCTATGTTCCAAAGATGGGGACGTCCCCGAGACAGGGGACGAGGGCGGAGCGTCCCACCAGCACCACCCAAGCACCACACATCAATTTTGGGAGAAAAATGCTTCAAAAATGAAGAATCCAAAGGCCACGCAAGAGGTAAAATGTGCTTGGCGGCAGGGGCACTACCCTTCAATCCTGCCCTGTATCACGACAAGGAGAGCGCCCCAAGCGCTATCCTAAGATTCCGCAAAGGGTGTGCCCCTTGACCCCATTGCAAGCTGCCACCCCTAGATCCCGCCTTTGAATTTAAAAACAAAAGAAGAAATTGATAGGGAAATCTCGTTGAATCAAGTTGATGATTTTATACCCACTTTACTGAGTTGTAGTGATAAGTAGTTTGCCTTGGGGGATCATTAGAGGCCTCCCTTCACTACATTTTTTACATTTTGTACTTGTTTTGATATCATGCTACTCATTGTAGTCATCTTTATGATATTTTTATATTATATAAATCTTCTATTCACTAATTTGACAATTTCATTTGTCACATTGAAATTTTATTTAGTATTCTAATATTCTATTGATATTCATTGTTCATTGTTCAAGTATCTGTATTTAGTATTTGCAAATTTGCTAATTTACTTCTTATACATCTTTTCATAACTAGCATTTCAGGTAATATACGTAGTATATACTATATAGTACATACAACACCCTCCCCCCCCTGCGTCCCCAAACTTAGGCCCTTTGTCCCTCCATCCCAACGCCCCTTGTCCCTGATTGGCGGTGGAACATTGGATTTTTGAATTCTGATAATTATTGAAAAGCTTTCGTCAAGCACTACATAGTGGCATAAGTTTGGTTGCCACATTTTGTTATTTTTGTCATATTTTGGTTGTGCATGAAGCCAAAAATCGCTCAAGAACACTCAATAAGTCATAACTTTTGCATATGGAATTGATTTTTTTATTTCAAATAGAGAATGGATAACATTTGCAAAATACTACACAATATGTGATTACATGAGAATCCAAACAAACTGGAAGACACAATTTTGAGGGAATGCGTGTTTTTATGAGATCTATATGATGGTACAATATAAGATCAGATTTTTCGCTTCCTGATATAAGTTTACAAGTGTTTTTAAAATTTGGACTTTGATAGAAACAGGTACATAGGTTGTCTTACTGTGTGACAGTATGGTTGATATTTGTGGAGATTGGAGTCTTGTTTCAATAAGAGTTGATTACAGGTACTACAGTGCTGATGATTACAGTGTCATGGATGTTCATGTACACTTGAGCATTAGCACAACATGATCGTGTATGTAGTTGAAAAGTGATGGTGTGGTGCGGTTTGAGGAGGTTGTTACTATCTTCTGGATGCTTTTTTGTTCGTTGAATATGGTACTCAAATGTGGATTTTCTTGGTAAATCAGATCTACAAGTGATCTGGTGTTTGAATCTTAAGATCTATAGGTTATCTCAGTTTGCAGGTTATTGATGCAATGGTGAGTTTGGATGTGGCACTAACTGAGGATCTGCGGGTTATGCAGTTTTGTGGGATGGCCACCTATTTGGTTACAATGTAACAACCCAGCTGTGGATTGTCTATATCCACAGGTCTTTGAAGTGTTGTTGCAAATTCAATTAGTTGACCTTGTCTATTGTCATTTGTGCATTGGTATGTTGGATTGGAATGAGAGGATGGATGGTCAGAGTGCTTGGAGAGTCGGTTATTGGGACTTGTACGATGCTATTTATCACAATGTCATGGGTAGCTTGGTTACACATTTCAGAGGAATCTTTTCACTATGATTTTTTGATGGTTTTTGTATCTTCTTGGCTTGGAGATCTTGGGATTGCAATTGAGTGTGTGCATCATGGGTGATCTTCATTTAGGAGATGATTATCACGATGCCATGGAGAGCTCTCTACCACAGGTCAACGGGAGCAATGGCAATAATGTGAATTTGTCACTTGATGATGGATTATAATCTATAGTAGTTGTAGATGTCCTGGAGGAGTTCTTGGATTATGATACAAAGTTCTTCAACATTTGTAATCTCATTGATAGGAGATGGTTGTCTTCAATGATTGGATATGTTGACATTTTGGTTAGCCATGGAAGACTCTTGCAATCTTTGGTTGAAGAATCAGGTTTATGGCTTGTCCATTTTGACAAGTGGTCCTTGTTTGAGAGGATGCTTTGGTGTTGTGCTATTGTGGACTCCTGATTGCACATTAGAGTATTAGCATGATACTGTTCATGTCATGATATGTTCTTGATTCTGCAAACGTGTTGTTCGAGCTTTGAAAATAATATGGATAGTTCTCTTGGTATTGAGTGCATTGGTCATTTTCTTAGATGCTTCATGAGAGTGCAATGTCGCATTTAGAGCTTATAGCATAGATTGATCAGTTTCAAATGCCTGTGGATGCTTAGAGACGTAGGTGAGGCATTTGTTGAGATGATTACTCCTTGGAGGTTTTGCCAAAAAGTCCAAGGAGTCCTCACCTAGATATAGACATGAATTCATGACGAACCTATAGTGAAGATAATTGTTGGAGAGAGTCATGATGAAACTATCTCTCTACATTAAATATTTACAAATCTAAGGACACGGAAATAAATATGCAACTAAGTTACCCCAGGTTTACAGGATGGGTGAATGGGGGGATGGGGAAACGGGTTTCCGCGACATATTTCTTTTCCCCTGAGCAGGGGACGGCTACATAAAAAATAGGAAAAATTTTAAATATTCATATGAAAACATGGATAAAGCATGCTTATATACAATATCGAACCTCAACATAGAATGTTTGTGTTAAATAATTTAAATTGAGAATTCACATTGTTAAGTTTTAAGAACCAAAATAGCATAACAGATCACAAATAAATTAAAAACACAAATACACCAGAGAGACAAATATTTCATCCTGGGAAAACCCTCCACCTAAGGGTGAAAAACCCAGCCACACCAAGAAAAATCTCTTTATTGAATAAAATAGAAGTCGGAGTTCAATCTGAATCAATGAAAGATCCTCATCTGAGATCAAACTCTTAATCCTTAAAATATACATCATCCTCTCTGTAATAATATATTGCATCCATCACACACATGCTATATGTGACTAAAAATTTATCTTGATTGTCGTAACATACAAGAACCAATCGTCTCCACACGGGAGACTCTTCAGTTGTTCACACAAAAAACTATTCATCTTCCTTTTAACGGAAAACTCTTCATGACTCCAAATGTGAGTCTCGTCAATTCCCAATCGGGTGTCTTTTCATATATCTCGGCGAGAGTCTCTTCATATAACTTTCAGCGCTATATCATCAACATTCCCTCTTAGCTAGGGAGTAATCTTTTATAGATTTTCATGTCATGGAATCTCTCACATGGCAGACACAATGGCTACACCCATATGTGTTAATAACAAAACTTTATCACGGATTCTCTCAACATGATAGCATCATGGATTCACTCAACATGGTGTTCACCATGGCTACTCCCATGTGTAAAATAAACACAAGCTCACATCACGGAGTCACTCAACGTGATGTTGTCATCAAGTCTCTCACATGACATCCACCATGGCTACTCCCAGAGGGTGGAACAAGGGCTTTCACCTCAAACTTCTTTCGCAAAGAAGAATGCATTAACAAGGGATTGCACCTCGAACTTCTCCCTCACGAAGAAGAACTCATTAACAAGCGATTGCACCTCGAACTTCTCCCTCACAGAGAAGAACTCGTTAGCAAGGGATTGCACCTCGAACTTCTCCCTCACGAAGAACTCATTAACAAGGGATTGCACCTCAAACTTCTCCCTCACGGAGAAGAACTCGTTAACAAGGGATTGCACCTCGAACTTCTCCCTCACAGAGAAGAACTCATTAAAAAATCTTCATGATGATGTGGCTCTCTCTGAGACAGATATCAACCTTCTAACCTCCTTGTCCAAGTTAGACTTCCTCTAAATCTTGTTAAGTTTTCAAACTAGAATATAATCAATGCAATAATCATAACCTTTAACATCAAGGCACAAGAAACACTAGACATAGATATAGCCTGGGAAAACCCTCCTAGTCGAGGGAAAAACCCAGCCACACCCATAAGATGATGCCTTTAATGTATGCTCAACACAATTACAATATTCTCATGCTTATGATTGTTCACTCTTAACAATCAAACAATAAACCTTATCACAGTTTGATCACCTCTACCATGCATGCACAGAACATACAGAGTTGCAAGTATCTAACAGATGCTATTAACACAGAATATTATGCGCAAGTCTTCATCAAAATGCAATGCTTGTTGTAGCAGCAAAATCACAATCTTCAAATACACATAATAGTTAATACACACAGTCACCACAACTGCTAAAATCTTTGTCATGAACTCTCACACAGTTTGCACACGCTCAGGCTGAGAAGATCTAAAAAGGAACTTCGTCCTTGCAGTTTCTTATTCATCATCCTCCTTGCACCCATCGTGCTTGAATGATTATATCAAAAATTTCGGAAGCCAAAGAGTCATCACAAGAGAGACCAATAATTCTTGACGGAAGTTACAATACGAGTCATCTACCACTAAGGTGCCAGATGCAACATGGCACTTAATAACCATCCTCCACTCGATACTTAACACAATCAGCTCCTGATCTTTTTTTTTTGGACGATACTCTATACAACCGATGAGTGTGAAAAGTCTTTTCGCTGATAAATACAAAGGGACGTTGTTGTTACACAAGATGAGTCGTCGACAGTTAAGATGCTAGATGTTACATGGCACAACATAATCACCATCCACATGAGATTAATACAACCACCACAAGAGGCCACATTGACGGTAATAAAGAAAACTTCAGAAACCATAACATATGACGCTTGAGAGGAATACACGATAAAATGTCGACATTAGACTGACGACGGTTGACAAAAGGCAATGAACAACATGTACACGATAGAGTCATTGCAGCATAGCAAGAACACTGATAAAATTGATGTTGATCGACACAGGTATGAAGAAAATCTCTCTCGCAGCTACCAATACATTAACACTCCCTCTTAGCAGGAGAGAGATTATTCATTTGATTTGGCATCTATTAACATGGCAACCAAAAAAATGTCAATAACAAAATCTCATCACATATTTTCTCAATATAAAATTGTTATCTCAGCGTAACAATATTCACCATAGCTACTCCTAGAGGGTGAATCAGAAAAGCATAAAATAAGTCATGGAGTCACACACATGACTTCCCCCATGGCTACTCCCAAAGGGTGGATCCACCATAGCTACTCCCAGAGGGTGGAACAAGGGATTTCACCTCGAACTTCTCTCACGGAGAACTCATTAACAAGGGATTGCACCTCGAACTTCTCTCGCAAAGAACTCATTAAGGGATTTCACCTCGAAATTCTCTCGTAGAGAAGAACTCGTTAACAAGGGATTGCACCTCGAACTTCTCTCGCAGAGAAGAACTCATTAACAAGGAATTTCACCTCGAACTTCTCTTGCAGAGAAGAACTCATTAAAGCCTATAAAGATCATCTAAATGCTGAGACTCCCTCTCAGTCGATACTCCCTCTCAACAGGAGCAGCGTATTAACAGTTTGAATAACACAATAATTTACTCCAATGTTTGACCAAGCAAGGAGCTTTTGCACTCTCCCTCTACCACACAAGCTCCCTCTGAATTTCAATTCTTCCTCTTTGAAGAAACTAACCACAAAATAATCTGAATGGGTACTTCTTCTGCAAGAGCCACCAACTCAGCTCAGGTTGCAATCTCTCATCATCCTTGTACTCCTTGATCCATCCTGGCAACATTTTAGAGAGATTAGTAATAGAATCAAACAAACTAATGCTAGAAGCATACATGATTCACTACTCTCAATGTTATTGCATGAATTAAATATATAAAATTCATGGTCGATATTCAAAGATACAATCATAAACTAATTATCTCTTTGTTGTCTGATTGTCCTCACAATCCAGCAAAAATCTTTTGCCATCACAAAGTTATAGTGTAGGCAGAGAGAAAAATCAAACATGAGCACATTTTCCCCCAAGACTTCTTAAGTTACACAATCTCAAAAAGAATCCCTCAATTTTTGCATTTCTTAAATTTCCAAAATTTCTTATTATGATTCAAGATCTTTACTAAACCTGGCTCTAATACCATGTTAAGTTTTCAAACCAGAATATAATCAATGCAATAATCATAACCTTTAACATCAAAGCACAAGAAAAACCAGACACAGATATACCCTGGGAAAACCCTCCTAAAATCCAGCCACGCCCAAAAGATGATGCCTTTATTGTATGCTCAACACAATTACAATATTCGCATGCTTATGATTGTTCACTCTTAACAATCAAATAATAAACCTTATCACAGTTTGATCACCTCTACCATGCATACATAGAACATACAGAGCTGCAAGTATCTCACAGATACTATTAACATAGAATATTATGCACAAGTCTTCATCCAAATACAATGCTTGTTGTAGCAGTAAAATCGCAATCTTCACATACACATAATACACAGTCACCACAACTGCTAAAATCTCTGTCATGAACTCTCACACACAATTTGCACACGCTCAGGCTGAGAAGATCTAAAAAGGAACTATGTCCTTGCACTTTCTTATTCATCATCCTCCTTGTACCCATCGTGCTTGAATGATTATATCAAAAACTGTCAAAAGCCAAAGAGTCATCACAAGAGAGACCAATAATTCTAGATGGCAATTACAATACAAGGAGTTGTCTACCGTTAAGGTGCCAAATGCAACATGGCACTTAATAACCATCCTCCACTCCATACTTCACAAAATCAGCTCCCGATCTTTTCTTTTTTTTGGGGGCGATACTCTATACAACTGATGACTATGAAAAATCTTTTCGTGGATAAATACAAAGGGACAATGTCGTTACACAAGATGAGTCGTGGGCAGTTAAGATGCCAGACATTACATGGCACAACATAATCACCGTCCACATGAGATTAATACAACCACCACAAGAGGCCACATTGACGGTAATAAAGAAAAGTTCAGAAACCATAACATATGACGCTTGGAAGGAACACACGATAAAATGTCAACGTTACACTGGAGACGGTTGCCAAAAGACAATGAACAACATGTACACGATAGTCTCTGCTGCATAGCAAGAATACTTATAAAATTGATGTTGATCGACACAAGTATGAAGAAAATCTCTCTCACAGCTACCAATACATTAACAAATCTGATATCAACCTTATGACCTCCTCGTCCAAGGTTGCCTGTGATGGATAGTCACTCCCTCTGAATGGAGACTCCCTCTCAGCAGGGGCAGCATTCTCACTGCTTTGATTATTATAACAAAATAGAGATGATTCCAATGTTGAACAAATAATGAGATTTTTCCAGTCACGCTACTTCATGCGCTTGTTGATCCTCTGCAAAGGACATAGCACTCTACATCTGCCACTCAAGCTCCCTCTATATCTGATTTTTGCAGCTGAATAATCTCCATCTAAATGTCATTTCTTCCTCTTTGAAGAAACTAATCGCAATGATAATCTGTATTGGTTCTTCCTCTTTAATGAAGTTATGTGCCACCAATTCAGTCACATGGCTGCAAGCAGCATCCCCATGTTCACTCCTACAACCTGCATGACTTTGCATGTAATCTCTCATCATCCCGTTGCTTCTCGATCCATCCTGGAAGCATTTTAGAGAGATTAGTAGTAGTTCATACAAACAAAAAACTACCATGAAGAGAAGCATACATGATTCACTATTCCCAATAAATTCATGATCATTCGAATAGCAGTAGTTGATAGCACCTACTGACTTATTCACGGCACCCTTGTAAATCGCCTGAAGAAATACCACATGCCTCCAATGCAGCCGTTAATCTCTGTAATATCAATGCATGTTTAGAGCTCCATTGATCTACAAGACAGAGTTAGGAGCTTCTGTATGTGCTAGAACCTCTAACCATTTTCAAACACCTGCACTGTACAAACTCTGACTCAAATCAACCTTTTCTTATACACCAATACGCAGAAATTTATTAGATCATCTTGTAAAAATCAATACCATAGCACACCTAAATTGAAGAATCACTTTAGCAGTATGCAGAGGTAACAACAGAGATATAGGATTCATATAATCTCAATGCTAATCATGCACAAGAATGATATCGCAGTAGTTCACAATGAGCAGGGACTCAAGCTCTGTATATGGATGATTGAAACATAAGCTTTACAAGGTACGATTCGAGCAGGCTTCATACTACAACTCAATACTAATAAAGTCTAGAGATTAGAAAACTGATTTTTGCTGCTAATGGTTAGGTCCAAATTCTAAACACCCAATCCTCAAAGATCTCGAACAGAGCAGCATGTGACCTCATACACGGCAAATAATGAAGAAAAACTCTCACATTCCTAGTCCTTCCTCTAAACACAGTTCTTTGTAAATAGAGTAAAAAACGTAATGCTGATAAGAGCCCAAGTTTGAGAGAGGAAAGAGATACCTTGTGGAGACTCGAACCTGGATTCTATCTCTACATACTACCTTTCCACATGCGCATTGAGAAAGTTCAGTCTTGCCATCTCCACCATTGTTGAAATAAATCTCACAATGTAGAAGAAACGAAAGAAAAAACATTTAGAAGCTTGAGCGTTCTGGTTTTGGATCTTTACTTAGACCCGCTCTGATACCATGTTAAGTTTTAAGAACCAGAATAGCATAACAAATCACAGATAAATTAAGAACACAAATACACCAGAGAGACAAATATTTTATCCTGGGAAAACCCTCCACCTAAGGGTGAAAAACCCAGCCACACCAAGAAAAATCTCTTTATTGAATAAAATAGAAGTCGGAGTACAATCTGAATCAATGAAAGATCCTCATCTGAGATCAAACTCTTAATCCTTAAAATATAGATCATCCTCTCTGCAATAATATATTGCATCCATCAGACACAAATGCTACATGTGACTAAAAATTTATCTTGATTGCCGTAACATACAAGAACCAATCGTCTCCACATGGGAGACTCTTCAGCTGTGCACACGGAAAACTATCCATCTTCCTTTTAACGGAAGACTCTTTATGAGTCCAAGCGTGAGTCTCTTTAATTCCCAATCGGATGTCTCTTCTTATATCCCGGCGACAGTCTCTTCATATAACTCCCAACGCTCTATCATCAACACACATGAGAGTGGAAATCAAACAAATTATCAAAACTCAAACATTATTCAAAGTAATTTTATGGGACAGCCAGGGGACGGGTTTCCAAAAGTTTCCGAGACGGGACAAATTATGCCAGAAATGCATCCTTGGGTAACACTGATATGCAAGTGACATAACTACCCATGGATGCCTAGAGATTGACAAATAATATATACCAATGAAAAGGCTGCTTGTTTACTATTCTGCACCAACATACTCACACCTGGAAAATGCCTTTGGAATCACGTACTAAATGATTCCCAATGGTGTGCATATAAAATACTTACAAAAGAGATTGCATGAAATATCACATATATGCATTGCAAAATCTGATAGTTTGGAGTTATTAAGAGTTTTAACTTTTTCTTAAATGCATTTACGGTGGGGAACAAACACTTTCCTAATGTACTTCAGCATACCCGTAATAAAACTGTTTGAAACAGCCTCAATATCACTGGTCATGGACTGTGCTTTGGATCTGATAAGCTTTGCCTTTAAAATATAATCATCTGGCCACTCAATTCTAAGAGAACCCTCCATTGCTTTGTCATCTGGTGTGTTTGAGTTTTCTAACACAGATTTGCCAAGCAGAAGGAGCTGGGATATTCCAAGACAGCACAACTCTGAAAGCCTCTGTCAGAATGAAGCATAATAAAGTTATTTCAAAATCAGCAACTGACTCTTAATGTAGATTTCAAAAGTGCCACTAAATTTTATAATAAAATTCACAAACTTTTCTTCTTGTTCATTCATCTTTTAGTACAAATTCACTACGTATTTGCCCTTACATGCACTCCTTCAGATCTAATAGCCTCAAGACGATCAGCTGTTTTCTGGACTATTTCATTGAGAGCAAGCCCGCCAAGTGTGGCTGTAAAACTGCAAAATTCAACATTTGTTCATATTTAAGGTCTTCAGACCATAGAGAGACCTTAGTATAGAAAAGCAACATAGAAAACTAATATGCCCATAGCCAAGTGCTTACCCTGCTGCCATCTCAGCTGCTTTGTTGACACTTGCATCACAAAGAATTTTTATCTCATTTCCATTGCCTATTTCTCCACTTTCAACATTTTTACCCTTGTCAAATTCAAAATTACCTACATCACTTTCATTGCTTAATGTAAATATCTGTTGGATATGCTTGACCATTCTGTCAAAAGCAGCTTTATCTTCTCCTGGTAGTTTTGTTCTTGTTCTATTGCATAGTAATGCATAATGATTTGACAAAGCTTCCAGCTCCTGTAAATAAATTGAAGTTTTACACACCCTTTCACAGTACTCAATTGCATTTTTAGAAAAAGACAATATGGCAGGAAATTACCTCCAGCTGCTCAGGACCTCCATATATGTAGAAGCATCGATCAAAAGTGGCTTCTTCTGAGAATTGTTCCTCAGTCTCACCTTGCTCAATCTCCCTTTCATCTTTCTCAATATCAATTCCTGTCTCTGTGGCCAGCAGATCTATAGTCTCTTTACCAACAAATTCAAGAGCTTGTATTCCTTTGGCAGTGAGTGCCTTTCCACTCTGACAGAACCAAAACACGCATTCATTTAAAATGTGTCTGCTGAGCATCAGATCTCTTTCAAAATGTTTGAAAAAAAAAGGTAACCCACCTCTAACAAAGTTGGAGCGAAGGAGCTAGCCTTGATAGGTAGGCCATTTTGCTGAAGAGAATCAGCAAGATTGACAGCAGAATGTTCAATCCTGAAATCCAAGAACCATTAGCATACCATTTCAAATTGTCTAGCTATTAAGCATGATAAAGATATAGTTGTCTCATTGAAATAAAACAGTCTAGACAAACAATTGATAAGTAAACAAAAACATAACTTAAAAAGATCTCAATCTTGTGAACATTCTTTGAAAATTGAGAACTTCTTTTGGCATCACAAATTGATTACAGATTTTGGAAAAGAAAATAACTAGCTGCCAATAACTGAGCACCCAGGATTACACCGAGATTAGAAGGATACAACTGGTTTTTGGTAGTTTTGAACCATTTTAAACTAAAATTGATCAACGCTTGTGTTTCAGGAATCTTAGTTCAACTTCAAAGTATAATAGATTTGTCTTTTAGGATATTTAGTTTGATATGTAAAACCAAAAAAAAGTGGTTTTATTTGCACACAATAATGTAAGCTCAAAGGTATTGATCCAGAAGGATCTGATGAATAAAAACTTGAACAATAGAAGGGTCTTCGAGCTCAAAGAAAGGATGGCATGGGAATCAGAAATAACAGACCAGAAGAACAGGCCTGTGATCATGGTAGTGTCTGTCAGTAGTGCAACCACAGTGGTGGTCCAGGTCAGATCCACGACTGCAGTAGTAACCCCTGACTCTGTAAATTCAGAAAGTGAAATGTTTGGACGCCATTTTATCTCAAGCAGAGAAACCAGACTTGCCCAGTCTTGGCAAGTCCCAAGGCAACTGACCCTCGGCAAGCCTGGGGGACTTGGCTGCCGAGTACTCACCAGACTCACCGAGTCTAGGCGAGTCTAGCAGGGTACACTTACCAGTTCAGGAACTTAGAAAAGAAGAAAGAAACTTGCGAACTTCCAATGCTTGTTTGGTTTGTGACATGCCCATCTAGGATTTACAAAAAAAATGAAAATGGTGTGCACCATGAAGGTCTGTGTGGTTTTGAAGGTCTTCATTTGGGAACACATCTGCGCACCTGGATCCCTGGAAGGGGTGCAACCCCCAGACCCCATTGGGGCGTTGCTTCCAAACCCCCATCAAACTATAAGTCTAAGCAATTCATAAATTCCTCACTTGACTATGCACACCAGTCAATGAGACACAAGCAAATATCATGGCTACATCATCATGCAAGACCTATATTAAACACCAATGCATGACTTGCCGTAATGGTGGGAAGAGTAATCCAGGCTCCTCTATGCCATACACTGATATGTTTAGTTTTGATATTTGTTTTGATCCCCATGGATTTATTATTCCATGACTTTTGTATACATTTGGCAATATTTATATATCTAAATGTGGTATTTCCTTCAGCTAAAATTTGCATTTTTCATTATGTAATTGATGTATACTTGTGTATGTGATCAAAGTTGCTTCTATTTGATGAGGTTATTGTGTCTTTAGGGTTTATTTATTAAAGGGTGCATGAAACAAGTTTTAATTCTTTAAAAATCTCTGAATTTCTTGGATTTTTCAATTTGCCAAGTTTGGGCACCAAGTCCAAGCGCAAGGCAAGCCTGAGTCTCGTAACTATGATCTCGAGCAATAGCAAGATTTCTTCTACAGCTAGAGAACCTTCCAGCAACTAAAAAGAATCCTTTAAACGAGGTTAAAGTGATTGCTTTAAGCTTAGATCATTGAGGATTTGGAAATATTCTAAAAAGTGGGAAAATTCAGTGATTACAAGGTGATTGACACACAACACAACTTGTGCTTCTTCCAAAGTAATAAAACAAGGTACGAGGCATTTGCCACTTCCACTCATTCTGGTTTTCCCATCACATGGTTTCCAGGATAAAAATCTGTGAGTTTCCATAACTATTTTTGCAAGTTTAAATTTATGTGTGTTTACAATCTCTCAATGACCTTCATTTGATTCAAGCAAGTAGAAGCAAAATAAACTTTTATGATTCTTGAATTCTAAGAGTTCAAGAGTTCACATATCATTTTGGTAACAAGGCAGATTGATCCTTGTAGGTTTATGATTTGTAAGCAACAGTGACCACGGGACTACAGAAGACTTAAATGAAGTACTAGAAAGCTACATGAAGCAAATGACAGAGAACCAACAATAATTGGGCCAACAAGAAGGTCACATGTCAAGTAAAATAATAAAAATGTCTTGTGAACAATATTCCACAGGACACTTATAAAAAGCCCTTGCCAAGAAATTTGATATTGGGGAAGACGAGGAAAAAGCTAGAAGTAAAGAAGAATTCTTGAAAGATCCATATGAAATTGAGAGAAGAAAATGCAAGTCCATTCAAAATAGAAACCAGAAACTGAAAATAGAAAAAGAATTTAGAAAGGCATCTAATGATGGATTGTTAGATTCACAGATTAAACAACTTGAATTATTTTACTTTTCATAAAGTAAATGAAGAACAAATAATTTTATTTGCATGCCTCAAATGGAACAGTAGGCTCTTGTATAGCAAGGGAATTTTTTTACTGCTCATCAAGTAAATGAAGCACAAATTATTTCATTTGCATGCCTCCAATGGAATGGTATGCTCCTGTACAATTAGTGAGTTATTTTTCAAAAGAAGCCCGTAGTACATAGTTGAAATGAATTCAAACAAGTATTTTGTAAGATTTTTATCCACGTGGGTGTTAAACAGACCAAAAAATAAAATGGAGGGTGGTACTTGTGCAAGGCAACTCAAAGAATGGAGGTTATTCACAGTGTCAAGTTTCAGCAGTTGGCTTAAATGCCTAAAAAGTCCCTATCCTTCAGCTAAGGGTGAGGCAGTAGTGAATGTGACGGAGAAAAATTTTCTTTAAAAAGTTAAGAATTTTGCAAGTGGTGGCTCGGGAGATTCCAAGCTTAATTAGCGTTTGAGGGCTCTAGTATGTTTTTCTTCTTGATATTTTCATGGGAAGTGGATGTTTGTTCTTCTCACACCTGGTTATTTGTTGGTTCTATGTTGTTAGGTATATAGTCTCAAGGTTTTTTCGCAGTTAAATAGAGGGCCTCCCTGTTTTTGTCTATTAGTGTTTGGCTGGTATGCCAACTTTCCTTGTTATGTATATTAAGTACATGTTCATGGGTTCCCAATAAATCCATCTTTGATTTATCAAAAACATGGAATCGACTTGTTAAATCTTTTTAGAACTTTGGTCCAATTAAGGGAAAGTTCTTGGTATGAATAGGTCTATTCCAACTGATTTCCCTTTCAGGTCCTTCTTACACCTAGTTAGTTAAGTTTACTAAAAGCATATACATTTTGTGCTTGAAGCAATATGATCATGATACCTGCCACAATCATGTATTGTCCTATGTCTCTGCCTCTTTATGCAAGGATTATTTATGTACATTTCATTTCATTGAAATGTATACCATTTTACCGATGTTAACATCATAGCATTTTCACTACTCTTCTCATGCATGGAAGGTTATTTGGTGTTGCAAATGATTCTTGCTCTTGAGTCCTTTTGGTGACTTCAATTTTTTTTGAGGGCATATTCACTTTTAACTATTTTGTACAGCCCCTAAGCAATCATTGTACCATCATGAACCTTTTTGCATCATCCTATGTAAAATCTTCACTAACAAGGGAACAAAACAAATACACTTTTAAAGGTTTTTTCCAATTGTTGGTATGGCAGGATACTTTTGCAAGTGTCAGTTTTGTACCAGCCAACACAAGGTGTCATACACTAGCACAGGTCCAGGTCAGGTGTCACATTATCTCCCAATTGCACTTCACCCAAAGTTTATTCTACATGTATTCACAATTGGTTGATAATCTTTTGTGCTTGACACATAGTCATCATGATATTCCCTTTGTGGTTGGTCTTGTATTTCTCTTAGGATCCTTATGAGTGCCATTGGAAGGCAGCCAAACATTTCTTGAGGCATATCAAGGGCATTTCACATTTTACCACTCGCTACACATCAGGAGCTTCTTGGATTGTGGGCTTCACTAACTCAAATTAGATTGTTGATGTTCATGATTGAAAGTCTACATCTAGTTTTGTCTCCTACATGGTTCTAGTTCAATTACATTGTCTTGCAAGAAGCAAACAACTATTGCATTATCGTCTATGTAGGCTAAATATCGAGGTGTTAGCTCTTGCTAGCTAAGAGGTTCCTTGGCTTCGCCAATTGATGGAGTTTGATTTTCTCGTGATCGACACCCTGCTCATTGGCATGATAATCAAGGTGCCATACACATTTCACACAATCTAGTGGAACATCAATGAACTAAGTATATTGAGATCCACATACACTTAATTCAACAGCTCGTCCAGAATGGAATTCTCAACTTTGAGTATTTGCCTAATAAGGAGTCTGAAAAGGTTAGGGATATTTACATTAAGCCTTTGGCATCACCTAGTTATTTTCACTAGCAATTGATGGTTGGAGTGAAAGAAATTGTCCTTGGAAGGTCATCTTGAGTCCTCCATCCTTCACTTATACATGCTTTCTTCTCCTCTTCTCTTTTTTTAAGAGGAATTCCTTTTACGAGCTTTTCTCCTTTCGTCCATTTGTGAGAGATCTTTTGTACATTTGTAAGTTTGTAACTAAAAAACTCTGTTGCAATGCTTGGGGTGAAGGAAATTGTCCTTGGGATGTCACCTTGTTCTCCTTCAATTGTTTATGTTTTCTTCTCCCATTTTCTCTTTTTTGGGTAGAAATTTTTTAGTTAAGAGCTTTTGTCGTTTCCTCCATTTATGAGACTTTTGTATATCTACACATTTTTTCTCCTTTCTTTTCCTTCCCAAGTTGCACTTAAGGGGGATATTGGTGTGAATGGGTCTATTCCCTAACCAATTCCTCTTTTGGGTATCTTTCACACCTAATTAGTTAAATTTAGGTAGGGCTTTTACATTGTGTCTCAAGTCATGTGATCATAACATTAAACAAACGCATATTGCCTATTTCTCACCCTTGCTTGTACATACAAGGGTTCTACATGCACATTTCATTCCATTGCATTGTGCACTATTGCATTAATATTGGCATTATAGCACTTCCATTGCTTCTCTCTTGTGTGAAAAGATTATTTGGTGTTGCAAATGATCCTTGCTCCTCTAAATCCTTATAGTGACTTCAACAAAACTAACAAATCGAATTGTAATATTAAAAAGTAAATTAAAAGACCAAGGTAATGAAAGCTTGAAAATAAAAGCACTCTTTGCAACTTAAATTGACAAAGTTGGAGATTGATTATTATCGTATAAGCTAATTCCAAATTCTTTCTAAGACAGTGAGATTGCTTATTCTTAGTTACTGTTCATCGTATGAGCTATATGTCCTTAATCATCGTTACTTATATGAGCCGCTGATTTATACTCTATTGACTTGAGTTAACCATCATAATAAGTCTTTATATTATACTTCATTATTATTTATCTAATCTTATTATTATTGTTTATTATCAAATACTATTTCTGAGAGGAGACATTACAGAAGATGCCCTATCAAGCATACCCCTTGATCAGACATATAAATAAATTAATCACCCATTCATTCATTCAGAACTATCAGATTGTATATTCCATTTTATATTTTAATACATGAATATTGTCTACTCTATTTACTATGTGTGCCTAGTAGTATACTACAAAGTCTAAGAAATATTTATCCCTTTGAATATCTCACACACTAATAAAAAATCTTTAAATTTACCTGGATTATAAGGAGTAATTCAGATCGTTTTGGCTTGATATTATTACCATTATAATCCCTAATAGGCTACCTGTTTGAGGCAATGTAATCTATAGGCTACATTGCAAATGAAAAAATGTGAACATAGTTTATCTTTGTATGTTAGCTATCATATGGCAAGCATGCTACATAAATAAATTTTATGCATTCGTGATATTTTATCCAAAGCCATTAGAAAGATTACAGGCACTAACAGAATTTTCTCTTTTTTACAAGTTTACTTAATTAGACATAATATAGAGAAGAAAAACTAACCAAGACCTTAAAAACTTGATATTGAAAAGAAAAAGCAGCCAGGGTAAAATTTGACTCGGTTTGACTCACTTCTCAACCCATTTGCTGCCTCCTTTCCAGGCACTGCCAAAAGCTTGCCATGCCCCAGAAGCAATATTCTCCACTGAGGTGTCAAAAGCCTTGAGGCCCTGCAATGAGAACAGAATAGAATTATGCTTACAAGCATAGTAGACATGTCTGTAAAATTAAAAAGAGAGGTTCATAAAACATAAAATGCATTCAAGCAGGAAAGCATCTCAAAAAAGAGAATATATTGGACTTTTTTCAAGTTAACATCAACAACATGTAATCTAAAAATAACTTCATATAAAAAAATTTCTATAGGGCTTAAAAAAATACGTTGATAAGGTTAGAGAGGGAAAGACATTGGCCGACTCTCTCCAAAATACATGTTATTCCTACAGCTTAAAACCTTAATAAAACAATATAATGCATATTTCTTTTCCAAATTGATGGTAATCTCTACCATGCTTAAAAGCAAAGTTTTATGCTTCAACAGTTCCCTATATTGCAATAGATCTGTAAAGACAATGCCAAACATTGAATGAAACTTACCTGACCCAGTAAAGTTTCTTGGCTGGCCTTCTCCAGTCGGTCCAATGCAGCTTTCCTGCGCTTTTCTTCTTCATTTTCAGGTTCAAGTTGACTACTTACATCTTCTACCTCCATTCCATCTTCACTAACAGACTCTGATGATGGTTCAGGTGCACTTTGCAAATCTGAAACAACATTTCTAGCAACTACAGAGGCCTGTAGAAGATGTAAAAATGATTTTAAAACTATTAGAGATCACTCAAAAAGTTTACCCACACCCAATGGCAAAGGAAGTGTGGAAATGCATGAATAAAACAGAAGCAAATCTCATAACCCACTAAAATTCATCGATACTATACAATATTTCTTCAGCCCAAGACAGTGACCAAGCAATCAGCTGTTTAAAAAGGTACAGGAGAAAGGTCATCTAATGTTCTTGTATGACTGCAATGTCCTTTTTTGAATGAATAGCTGTCACCCTAACACAATTAATCTCAAATGCAACTGCTCCAACATAACTTAATGCTAAACATATATGCAGCCAATATAATTAGAGCTTGTGCTACTGCACCTAAATCTATGAGGTATGAAAAAAAAATATTTTAACATCCACAAGTGAGCATGAAAGGTTATTGGCACTGAATACATCATTTATATTACAAAAGTGCAACAGTTGAAGTGTTCTGGGTTATGAAAAATAAATAAATAAATACAGAGTACTAAAGAAAAGTAAACAAAACAAGAGGGAGTAAAACTAACAGTGTTACATGGGGACGTGTCCCAGCCCCTGGACCACCGCATTCCTGGGATGGGGACAGAGCATCCCCCCACTACCGCCCAAGTGCCAGACATCAATTTTGACAGAAAAATGCTTCAAAAATGAAGAATCCAAAGGCCACGCAAAAGGGAAAATGTGTTTGGTGGTGGGGGCGCTGCCCCTCCACCCCGCCCTGCATCGCAATAGGGAGCACAGCCTAGGCGCTGCCCCGAGACCCTACAAGGTGCATTGCCCCTTGACCCCATTGGGGGCTGCTGCCCCCAAACATCAGCTTTTGAATTTAAAAACAAAAGAAGAAATTGATGGCGAAATCGCGTCAAATCAAGTGTTTTTATACCCACTTTACTAAGTTCCAGTAATGAGTAGTAGTTTGCCTTGAGGGATCATTAGAGGCCTCCCTTCACTACATTTTCACATTTTGTACTTGTTTTGATATCATGCTAATTGTGATCATCTTTATGATACTTTTGATATTATAGAAATCTTCCATTCGCTGATTCGACAATTTCATTTGTCAAATTCAAATTTTATTTTGTATTCTAACATTCTATTGATATTATACACTCAAAAAACAGTTGCGAAGAAATGGAGTCATTGCAAGTGGAGTTGTTTGTTTCCCACTCTGCTTGCATTTTGAATCCACCCAGACCTCCATTTGCCCCTACTCCACTGTCCTCGGCCACGGTAGATGCCCCTAGGTTGGGTGCTTTGATAGGGGCTTCCTCTTCACTGGTTGCGTACTCTGCTAGGCCGTATGGGTGTGTTGCCCTTGGATCTTCTAACCCTCCTCTCTCTAGGTTGGGGTTGGGTGTGCAAAGTGTGTCCCCTCTGGTCTCTATGGGTGGCTCTGAGACTTCTTGTTCTTGGTATTGGTGGTGGAGGGGTCTCCACTTCTGGGACAAGGTTGGGGTGCCTCCCCCAAACTCTACTACTGCTGGTGGATGGAGCTATGCTCAGGCTGCCAAATCTGCTGCCACTACTACAAAGGTGAAAGCTCCTCCCATTGCTTGTGCCAAGACCTCCCCTGTGGTGGTGTGTGGCCCAGATGTGGTGGATAATGTGGATTTCTACCAACATTGTGGATTGGCTTGTAGATTCACTGGCTTTTGGCCCTCTCTTTTGGATCTGCATTGTTGGGTGACAGATTCTTGGAGATCTCATCTTTGGTAACATTGAGCTTTTCCCTTATGCAAAGGGGTTTTTTATTGATGTTTATACTTCTACTGAAGAATGTGATTTGGTATTGAGCAAACTGTGGTTGTGGGGAAATCATTCTCTCTCAGTCAAACCTTGGGTTCGTCTCCCTAATCTTTCTCTTCATTTTTGGGAGAATTCTTGCTTCGAGGCCATTGGCAACTCTATTGGTCGTTTCTTAAAGGTAGATGAGGCTACGGCTACAATGAGCCCCTATACCTTTGCTTGCATTCTAGTTGACATTGACATCTCCACATCCCCTTTGAAGGATGTGGTTCTCATGGTTGGGGATAGGCCTTGGACCCAATCGTTGGATTATGAGGGCCTCCCCTTTCGATACAGAAGGTGCTTCTCTACTAGTCACCTAGCTACAGATTGTTCCCTCTCGCGTCGTAAAGGTGTTGCCACTTGGTGGAAGGACACAAATGATGATCATTTGACTGTCCTGGCCTCTGACTCCTCCACTAACTCTTTACAGGTTGATGATGTCTCCTCCCAGGGTGGTGTTGATTTTGTCCTAGTGGATCTGACTCCACCTCCCGTTGTTGTTTCGGCCTCTGGCAACGTGGACCTCTATTCCTAATGATTCTATTGATTCTCTCTCTTTGGGGGTTCCTCCAACCTCCTCTTGCAGTGGGGACACCTCTAACAGTATCGCCTAGACGGTTGTCCGACGGTGAAGAAAAAATCACTCAGCAAGATTTTATCTGGATTTTTTCCTTTCCATCTGCCTTTTTCTTCGCTCGGAGCTGCAAGTGATTTCATAAACTTTTTAAAACTCTAAATTTTGGGATTCTTCACGATGTCCTCCGGCGAATTAATTGTTCGTGTTTCTAAACCGTCTGCTCACGGCCATGCCTCATCCGTTCAAGGTGACGCTCATGCCCAGGATGGTTTGCAATCGAACTTGGATAGAAAGAGACGAAGGGTTGATAGCAGCCAATGTCGCGATTTAGTCGCCCGTCCTTCGCCTGAAGATCAATCTTCTGATTTTTTGGCTAAATTTGCTACGGATACCTCACGTCAACAAGAGGCCTTTATGCGTAAACTCAATCAAGCTATGTCCAATATGTGCAGCAACTCTTCCAATTTCTATAAGAAGTTTGAAGAATTTTTATTGGATTCTCATCGTGCGCAAGAAGATGTTTCGACTGCTACTGTCAATGCAACCGAAAACGTTTGCAATGTTGTTCAAGAATCCATTGCTGCCTCCAGATCGCATACAGAAGCCTCCGCTTCATTATTTAACAAATTTTCTTCTATTTTTGAAAAATCAATGGATGCCATTCTCAGTCGGCTGTCAGCGCTGGAAGATCGCTTGGCCAATCAGCCTATCGCCCCTTCCTCGGTTCACGCTAATGCTCCTCCCACAATCGGTGCTGAGTCTTCAGGCCCGTCCATCGTTCCTCCTGCTCCCGAGGAACCCGGTCGCTCTGCTGACACCACACACGGGCGAATGTATCCAGACCAAATCCATTCTTTGGTCACCAAAGCGTTCACTGAGTACAAACGGGTCTGCCTTACTGCCGAACGGTCTAAGGATCTTCTCCTCAGACTTAATGACTTCCAATCTGCCGGTTCACTGCCTAAAAATCTACAGGTAAAACCTCCTAAGGTCTCAGTTAATGATCTGGAGAGTAATTCTTTTCTCTTTGCCAAACTAGAGACGGTTCAGGCTGAAGCGAACAAGCAAGCGCTTACATTGAAGCTGTTTCCAAAGCATCCTCAAATCACGACGCCTTGATCTCAAAAGTCATTACTAATTTTGATTCCACGCTCAAAGGTACATGTGCAGCTCTGTAGCACCTTCCCCTTCTGGGCGTCTACACCATCTCCTCCAGCGAATGGTATTCGAAGGCTCTCAAAGATTTCCAATCTCTTTGCAATAAATTTACCATCGATCGGGCAATCAAAAAAGCTGCCAAGGATAACGCCAAAACCTCCAGGCAAGAATCCCGAGACACTGCTATGTCGGATGCCGAATAGCTCCCTCCCGATCCCACCATTGCTCAGATGATCAATGATAAAATTAATCAAAAGTTTGGAAACTTCTCGAAAGAGCTCAAAGATTTAAAAGCTCTTCTTTCCTCCGATCAGAATCAAAGTTCAGCACAGGCTAATATTAACAAAAACAAAAAGAAAAATAAAAATAAAAATAAAAAGAAGAAAAATATTAACTCTTCCGGTGCTCATATCGCTCCTAATTCTGGAGCGGCGACTTCCAACGCCGCGACAACACCCGCCACCCCAAATCGAGCTCTCTCACAGGGCCCAAAAAATGGTGCACGGGTAGCCGGGAAAAATTTCATCTCGGCTGCCTCTGGTCAGTCGCAATCAAAGGCAAATTCTGCCCCCCGTCAGAAGGCTCCGAGTGTACAATTTGCAGAACATTCAGTTCCCTCCAATGGCAGAAATCCAAGGCAGAATTCCAATGGACAGAATCATGGTCAGCACCCAGGAAGAAACAGATTTCAGAGCAGGCAGAATCAGAACAGACAACCTTTTCGCGGTCAAGGTTCCGCCCCCGTCTAAATTATTGGGGCCCTGCCATCGATCGGACCTTTATGGCCCGATGCTTCTTCCTTAGGAAGACCGCCCTTGAGGTTGAGAATCGCATCTCCAATATGGCTATTCATAACCGTTCTTCTCGGCGGCTTTCTTTTGATGAACGGAAATTGCTTGGACTCGGAATCAAATTTATTCCACGTCCTCCTATGTCCGTTCCAGATCTACACAAAGAATTCAGAGCTTTTGCTAGGCTTTTACGTCTTCGTGCCTTCTTTGGGCCAGATAATCAGCCTTCCAACATTTCTCCTCTTGCCTCAGGAGTTTTTCCTCATCGCTTCTGTCAGAAGAACCCCTTTTGGCATCCCGATGAGCCAAACTTTCAGCTAGAAGAGATCATCCGCTCTGCAGAATCTATCTTTCAGACTCGCGTGGCTTCTTGTTCCTTCTCCAGGCGTCCTCCTCTTCCTGTTAGACTCCTTAAAAGTCTTAAAGATCTGAGGAATGATCCATCTATTGTTATCAAACCTGCTGACAAGAACTTGGGTTTAGTTGTTCTTGATTCCTCTTGGTACAGATGCGAAGGTCTTCGCCAGCTTTCCGATCCCCTTGTGTATCTTCGAGTTGACAGTGTTCCTTGGAAACTTATTTGGAGCAGGCTTACTTTCATCATCGAGAAGAATAAATCCTTCTTGAATCCTGTTTCCAGTTTCCTTTTGAAGAATCCTTCTTCTTCCGCCAGAGCTTGTGCATTCTACCTACTTCCAAAGCTTCATAAGCCAGTTCTTGTGGGTAGATCCATTTGCAGTTACACAGGCTACATGCTGGAACCTGCCTCGAAGTTTCTTCATCTTCTTCTGTTTCCGATCCTTTTGCAGCAACAGTCTCATCTTCCCAACTCTCTCTCTCTACTCCGTGATCTAGATCGCAAACCTTTTCCTCCTGGTTGCATCTTATTCACCTTTGATGTAGAGTCTTTATATCCGAGCATACCTACCTTTGAAGGTCTCATTGCTCTCCAAAAGATGGTCTCTGAGTATTTTCGTGCTCAGAACTTGAATATGGGGTTGGTTGACTTGATTATGGAGCTAGCTGAACTTGTTCTTCGTGAGCACTATATTGAGTTTGATGGTGTCTTCTACAAACAACTCCGGGGCACTGCCATGGGCAGCAATTTTGCAATAGTTTACGCCTGCCTTTTCCTCTGCCATTTGGAAAAGCGTCTCTTTTCTCAGTTTGATTGCTCCAGCCTTGCCTTCTTTAAGAGGTTTATTGATGATGCTTTGGGTGTTTGGACGGGTGATGAATCCTCCTTGCTTGAATTCTTCTCTCTGTACCAGAGTTTCTACCCAGAGATCAAGATTACTCCTTCAGTATCTTCCTCTTCTGTGGACCTTCTCGACATTACCTTCTTCAAAGGAGTCCGTTTCAGTGCCTGCGGTATTCTTGATACCAAATGCTACCAGAAACCTCTTAATGCCTACCAGTACATACCGTACTATTCTTGGCATCCTCCTCACCAAAAGAAATCCTTTATTGTGAGCGAGCTTAAGAGATACCTCCTCAGAGAATCTGATCCCTACAGCTTCATGAGGCTTCAGAAACAGTTTTATTCCAGATTGCGTGCTCGTGGATATCCGAAGAAGTTCCTTCTCTCCTGCTTCAGTTTGGTCTCTCGGCTTGATAAGTCAGTGCTTCTCTCTCGCCTACACAGTAGTGCTTCTCAGAGAATTGGGGCCCCCCTTGTTCTTAAGCTTGACTTTAGTTCTTCAGCTAAAGCTTTAAACTTGGGGACCACCCTAAACCCTATACTTCATCGACTCTGCCAAGAAGTACCCGCACTGCAACATTTTCCTTTTCCGAGAGTTTGTTGGCGAAACCCTAGAAAATTGGGTTCTTTCCTCCTTCGGAGCAGATTCTATGACAGATCACATCGTTCTTCGGCTTCACGATTTTCTTCGATCCACTAGGGCCTATTGGTTCACTTAACCAATTTTTACCCCCGCCTTTTTATATTATTATAATGTTTTTATTTTATTGGCGGGGGTCCCTGTTTGGGTCGGCCATACCCTTTAGTCACACCTTTTGGGTATTGAGGGTTGATATTTATATTCTATCCCCTCCATCTTTCTTCCACATTCATTCATCTCATATCTCTCTTGTATTTCCATCGATCCAACTGATGAGGGCTTGGAGCCCGAAACATGTTTTGGATTTTCTACAGAGATTTTTGTAATTGAAATAATATTGTGGAATATATATATTTTATCTGGATTTTTTCCTTTCTATCTGCCTTTTTCTTCGCTCGGAGCTGCAAGTGATTTCATAAATTTTTTAAAATTTTTTAAAACTCTAAATTTTTTAAAATTTTTTAAAACTCTAAATTTTTTAAAAAATTTTAAATTTTTTAAAACTCTAGATTTTTGTAATTGAAATAATAGTGGAATATATATATTTTATCTGGATTTTTTCCTTTCTATCTGCCTTTTTCTTCGCTCGGAGCTGCAAGTGATTTCATAAATTTTTTATAACTCTAAATTTTTTTAAATTTTTTAAATTTTTCAAAATTTTTTAAAACCCTAAACCCTAATCACCCATGTTGGAGGTGAGTTGTGTACCCACTCTTGATGTGGGTTACTAGTTGTGTCGCTAGTCTGCTATCAATGGTCTCCTTTGACATTGTTGTAAATAATTGTTTTGGTCCATGGTTTTAACGCCTTCAGGTTGTTGTGGTGTAAGGGACAGCACCCTTGTTTTGCTGCTTTTAATATCAAAAACATTCTATTGATATTCAATGTTCAAGTTTTTGTATTTAGTATTTACAATTTTGCTATTTTACTTCTTATACGTCTTTTTGTAACTAGCATTTCAAGTGCTACATGTATAGTATATAGTATATAAAGTGCCAACCCCCGCCATCCCCAAACTTAGGCCCTTTGTCCCCCCATCCTGGAAACCCGTCCCAACGGCTCCCCATCCCCCTGTCCCCGATGGGTGGTGGAACACTGAAAACTAAAGAAGATAAACCCCAAAACATATACTCTAAGAAGAAATATATTAGCCTCCATCCTGAGAAATAATGAGAGAAAGGAGATATTATAATGTTCCCCTAGAAAAAAAAAGGCAACAAGGGTAAAACTTACAATCACGTCAGCAAGCACTAATAGCAATCAGAGTGATGCCATAGCTACTCCTACTCATTTCCTAATCAGGCATCTTTTTCACGAACATAAGAATTACTGATACAGAATTGAACAGCTCCATTAGACAACATGCCAAACTGTTAAAACCTCATTTATTATTAGCAGAAGCCACTAATACATCAATTGCTGTTTGAATATAATTCTAGAATTGCAACTGTTTGAATCATAAGAGAACGGTAATTAAGCTAATATAGACAAAGAGAACAATATCTGAATAAATAAAGTAAAAAATAGTGCTTAATTAGTTAGCGAGGTATGTGAAGCCATATTTTACAAGAGATGTAAGCTATTACTCTCTTCTTACTACAAAAGAGTTGCAATATCTGAGAAGAGATGTGATGCCACTTCATTCTAACTGAATTATGCTTAAAGAGCTTGCGCATAAATCCCTGTGCTGTCATCAGGTCTCTGCTAAGTGGAACTTTGCGTAGCCTCATACGGAACAGTGGAAGCAATTTGTCTGGAAAATCCAATAGTTGAAGTAGAAAAGGAACACGTCAAGAGGCAAAATTTTGACTTCCAAACCTTCCCGAATTCTTGATACATTTTGGTATTTTGCATTTTCAGGGCCCCTCAGATCATTATTTAGAAAATCTGATCTGCTGAAGTGAAGATTAATAACATGGTGAAATTCAACTTGTTGACATATATTAGGTTTCAACTTCCAAGCACTGGTTAAGAAGTCGCAACATCAACAAGAGGAATGTCTTAAAATGAGGTAACTCAAACTGCCAGCAGTATTAGTACTTCTACAAGTGCAAACCTGACCAGGAACCTAAATAAAAAAGTAATACTGGGGTAACTATACTTCATCTCCTAGTATCTATTTATCATAGCCTGTAACTAATTATGATAACCACTTTCTAGACACAAAAGCCCACATACTTCTAAAAACTCAATAGTTGAATATCACATAACCTGACACTGATGAAAATTTTGGGAGAAAAGATGGGATATAAATCATTCCGCTGAAATTAGCATTATACATGCATAGTTGAATGGTTAAACCTGCAAAATTAATGGGTGAGAAATGTAAAGGTTTTGAGAGAGATTGCAAGGATGCCAATATCCTCAATTACCATCATATCAGCCAACAAAATTACCAAATTTCCAGAGTGCTGAAGTACCAAGGTGTATAACCATTGGATAATAGTAGAGCCAGCAAGGAAAAATGCTTAGGTGCTTAAGGAAAGAATTCAAAATTACAAGTCTACGTCAACAATGTAACTAATTTCAGAAAGTCCTATACGCTGTGGCACTTTTCAAAAATTAGGACAGGCAAAGTGTTAAATACCATATATTACAAACTGATTTGCATGTAATAATTAATTCAGATATATCATCTCCATATTACTATTCTTTAACGGAGATCAAACTAAATGGTCTCAGCAGTATGTCACATAAGGGGAACAAGCAAAGTTCACCTTAAAACATGCTGCCTTCAAAATCTTGGGAAACAGGGACAATTTATTTCATGGTATATCTTGGACAAGGCTAAGAATTGCCTTTCACACTAAATGAGGTAAGCTTGAAGCATAACCTTTGTTGACATGAGCATGTCTTTAACTAGACTAATTTCCTTTGGTGTCCTATTCACACCCGACATATTTACTTATGGCATTTCTACTTTCCTGTTTGGTGGAGATGTACTACACGTGATTACATCTCCTCTTATCCCAGTATAGATTGTATATTTGTCTCTCTTGGTGATATATCCTATACATACCCACCTCTAGATCTCATTTAAGCATCTTTTGTGTATCCCTTGTATTGCATATTGCATTCATTGTATACAATATAGGTCTTCTGTCATTTTGGTCTTCTGAGATTTTGTGACTAAATCTTAGGCATTATAGATCTTGGGTAGCTAATTTCTACATGGTATTAGAGCAAAGATTAACTAAAATTAATTCATCCTCAGAAGGTCTAGCATAGAAATTTTGTGCTTTCTTGAAACTAAATATGCTCTTCTCTTGAAACCTAAGCTGATGTAGAGAATTAGAATAATTGAGAGAGATATCAGATTCAGGTTCAAAGGTTCTTCATTTGGTATTTTTGTAGAACCAAATACTCCCCAACCCAAAATGATTTTGCCACTTTGTACTTAGTGCATGTTAAAATGCCATTTATATTGTACAATCAAATACAATCCAGTATAATGATTTTGGCAAATCATTAGGGTCCTTTTCCCAAGGGTAAGGCCTCACATGTCATGGCACCCATTGAGTTGGTACATGGGGATCTCATGCACCTACAACTCTTCAATTTTCAAGGGACAAGTACGTGCTCAACTCATTGATGACTTCTCACAACACACATGAGTTTACTTTCTTAAGTACAAGAATGAAGTTTTTACCACTTCTAAACCTTCTTGGCATTTTTTGATGACAAGGTTGTAGGGAGATGCATCTCTGACCCACTCGGACACGTTTCCCACTTAGTTACCGATCCTAGTTCTCATACAGGTTCGGGTGCATGGGTTCAGCAAAAAAAATTTGCTTGGGTTCCAGTTCAGCATATATATATCATAGATTCATACATGTTCATTCATCATTGGTTCAAAACTCCAAACATA
Organism: Thuja plicata; assembly: GCA_018584345.1. Lineage (NCBI taxonomy): Eukaryota > Viridiplantae > Streptophyta > Pinopsida > Cupressales > Cupressaceae > Thuja > Thuja plicata. The sequence goes on along the minus strand of MU223380.1, from coordinate 122,677 downwards.
TAATAATAATAATAAGTTACAAACGTGATACTCATAAAATTTAAATGATTAAATCCATAATTGCCAATAAAATTATAAATAAAGTACTTCATATATCATATTCATAATTTGCAAAAGTCTCAAAATGTCATTACACAAAGAAAATTCAAATTACAAGCCATATTTTATATTTTATATTTATATTCCTCTTCATCATGATTGAAGGCATCAAGGTAAGTATTTGGTTCAGCTTCATTTGAACCACAATCTATGCCACTCACAGTAACTATGTTTGTGTCATGTGCGAGATTTGTCTCTTGTTCATATATATATAGACTTGGGCAAGTTGTGTAACTGTGGCATCTAAATCAGCACACTTAGGGGCTAGATCCTAATTCCTTGTCACACCCTCACGGTAGTCCGGTTGCTTATGTGACAATAGGCAAAGGTCGGAATGTACGTAGACCAAATCCTTTGCTTTTTTGGCACACAATTGATCGCAAAAATGGTTGAGAGAAGAATGAAATAACATAAAATGACCAAGCCTTGCATTAGAGGTTGAAATTAGGGTTTTTAGCAACTTTTTAGGTTTCAAAAATGTAATTTAAGGCATGTGTGGCCTATTATAGAGCACCAATAGCCACGAGTCCCTTGGGGTTCCCTAGAGTTCTCCCCTGATTCGGCTCGGATGCTTCCCAAGCACCCGAGTTCCCTATAGGTTTGGTCAGGCCAAACTCAGGGAGAACCAGCCTAGAACCAGTACCAAGCTCGCACTCACACCAAAACTCGGACATTTTGCAAGGAACCCAGTGACTTAGGTTTCCCATACCAAAACAAGTATGGAGATGTCTCGAAATCTTGGAAATGTTATTTTCATGTTTCCTTAAGTCTCTAGTAAATTGCACATAAAAAGAAAAAATAGAGAAAAAAAAAACTAAATTGCAGCACATGATATCATTTTCGCCCCTATTTAGCTATAGTGTGAGCTTATTTCCAACAATTTTTGTCATGCAAGCCTATTTTCATTTGACAGCTGCATTTTTCCGTGCAACCAAGGGTAACCAATAGCTTTTTCCAGCATACATGAGCTTTCACCTTTCTTTTCACTTTTATCATCATTCTTGTAGGCAAGCTAGCCAAAATCCTTCTTTCTTGTTGGCATACTCTTATCATTCTAATTTACAATGGAACGAGAAGACATCAAAACTATCTTATAATAAATGGGAAACTCTACACAACCCACCCATATTCTGAAAGACATTTGTGACAGTTACTTCTCCCTTCAAAAAATTTAAAACCTTGCAAGACAGCTGGACCTATGAGAGTAGGTATATAATAGTAGTTGAATAGTTATCCTAGATTCTTTTTAAATTTCACTTGAAACTGGTTTATCTTATCAATACTACGATTCCATTGAAAAAAACATTACAAAAGCAATTTGCATAATATCACTTTTGAAGAGTAAAGTCAATATTTATTGATTGTACAAAAAAAACTTGAAATTAAAATACAATTAATATATATGTTTAAAATAATAAAATATTTTGTTCATAAATAAAATAAACTAATTGGTTCATAAAATTTACACTACTTTTGCTTTGAAATTTCAATCACGTGATATTCAGGTTTAAAGTTAGAAAATTAATTTATTACAAAATTATATTAAAAAAATTGGCATATTCAATACCAAGCTCTCATATTACTACTAGTACCGATCTATTGGCAACCTTGGTTGAGAAGCAATCTGGTCTATCCATCAAGAAGAAACACACAATCAACCTTGGTTGAGAGGCAATCTAGTATATCCAATGGCTTAAGGAAGGGGACAGAAACTCGACCTTCTTTCACCACTTAGCTTGCACCCATAAGAAAAGAAAAACCATTCTCTGCCTTAAAGATGAACATTACAAGATGGTTACGGAGGACATGCAGTTGGGTCTCTTGGCCTCTGATTTCTTTTCCAAAGCCTTTAGAGAGGATTGTTGTGTTGTTGACGGTGCTCTTGAAACACGAATGTTGGACTGCCTCCCGGGAACTGTTTCGGGTTAATAATGAGCTTCTCACGACCTTGATCACAACGGAGGAATTGCGGTGTTGCCTTCTCTATGGGTGCTTTTAAGGCCCCAAGACCAGATGGTTTCCCTCCTGCTTTCTTTCAGGATTTTTGGGATATTGTGGGCCTTGATGTAATTGTGGTTGCAAGAGACTTCTTTAAAACAGGTAGACTTCTTAAGGAATTAAATTGCTCCTTTATTGCCCTGATTCCAAAAATCCAAGAGCCAGACTTTCTTTATGACTTTAGCCCAATAAGCCTATGTAATACCGTCTATAAAATCTTCTCTAAAGTCTTGGTTAATAGAATTAAACCATTGCTTGATAATCTTATCAATGTAACCATAATGGGTTTGTCCCCGAAAGGCAAATCCTTGATGCAGCCATTACTACCCACGAAGTCTTCCATTCTATGGATAAGTGCAGGCTTCCGAGGATGGCTCTTAAACTGGATATATACAAAGCTTATGACGGAGTCAAATGGGATTTCCTTTTCAAAGTGCTTGAAAGATTTGGTTTTGATAGGAAGGTGATTACGTTGATCAAGGAATGTGTTACCACTGTTCGTTACTCCATCCTGGTCAATGGTGTCCCTAGAGGTTTTTTTGGTGCTGCCAGAGGTATCAAGCAAGGTGACCCCTTGTCCCCTTACATGTTTATTTTGTTGGTAGAGGTTCTGTATATGATAAGTGAGGAAAAAGTTATTGGGGTGTGCCCCACTTCTACCCTGCCCCCGGTGGTTCTACAATAGTTGTAGACGACACAATCCTCTTTGGTGTTGTGCTTGTGCTCGAAGCTAGAAGCTAGAAGTTGGAAACGCCTTCTCAATCAATATGCCTTGGTGTCAGGGCAAAGTATCAATTATGTTAAAGGCAAAGTTTATTTTTCAATACGAACCACTCTCTACAGAATAAGGTCAGAAATATTCTTGGATGCCAATCTGCTAATCTACCTGACACTTACCCAGGGTTGCCACTCATAGTCAAGGAGATGTCAAACTCCTTTTGGAATACAATCTTGGAAAGAATGCAACGCAAGTTGGTTGGATGGAAGGGCAAACTCCTCAGTAGTGTGGGTAAGTTGCAACTCCTCAAACAGTCCTCACAAGGGATTCCTGTCTATTTCTTGTTACTCTTTAGAATATCTAACAATTGGGTTGAGAAACTAGAGAGTCCAGAGAAACCTCCTCTGGTCAAGAATGTAAGAAAAGAAGTGGATGGCTTTGATTAAATGGGACTATGTTCGCCAACCAAAATTTATGGAAGGTCTAGGTACTAGGAGAATCTCTCACCTCAAGACTCTCCTCGCAAAGGTTAAGTGGAACCTTGCCAAACACAAAGCCAAATGGTGTGACATCATGTCCGCTAAGAACCTAAACAAGGATAGATTTCATTGTTTTCTATATACGCATGGACTCCCTACAGGGTCTAAAATATGGAACAATGTACTCAATTGCAAGTCCCTGCTCCTTCAAGGCTTGAAGTGGCGGATTGGTGATGGTTTGACAATCCATTTTTGGGATGATAGTTGGCTGGACAACACACCCCTCTCCTTATTCCCTGCCTTTCACGACCTTTGCAAGCAGGCTAAACGGTTCTTTGGGACTATGGTGGAGAACTACATGAACCAGTCTAGATCCTGGAAAAACATTCAGCTTTGTTGTCAAGGCCTTCAACAACTGGTGCCTCTGGCATCAAACTTACAAAGGAGACTTAGGGAGGAGAGAATTCCGATGTTCCCGAGGGAGGATAGTTTTGTATGAAAAAATAATGCTAGTGGGGAATTCACAGTGAGATTATCCGTGATGGTTACCAAAATGAGCTATGGAAAAAGGTTTGGAACCCTCAATTAATCCCTAAGGTCAACCTATTCTGGTGGGGGTTATGCATGACAAGATCCTTACTCAAGACAATCTCATCAAATGTGGGTTCCAATTGCTGAACCGTTGTGTTCTCTGTAAACAAAATGAGTCAGTGAATCATCTGTTAATCCACTACCCCTTTGCGTGGGAGTTGTGGCAAAGAGCTCTTCAGTTATTCCAAATCCACTGGGTGATGAATAGGGATGTTCAGCAAATTGTCTACAATTGGCAAGGGACCTCCTTCAATCCCGATATTCGACAATTGTGGTGGCAAATCCCTCCACACCTGGGTTGGGCAATCTGGAAGGAAAGATAAATAGGATATTTCGTGATAAGGAATGCCACCCGGAGGTGGTCTTTGGCATTTTCCACAAGATGTTGTTGGAAAATTTAAATGTCACAAGAGGGCCTTGCCCTCCCATTCCTCCCTCTCTTGTTGATTGCCAAATTGCAAAGAACTTGGGTCTACAGGATTTTGGAAATTTTGACCCCTCTTAAAAACTCGAAAGGAAAAACACAAAATGGACTCCCCCTTGTTTGGGTTGGTCCAAATTAAATTTTCATGGCACGGCAAAGCAATCTCAGGGCCTGGTTGTTGCAGGTGGAGTGATTAGAGACCATTCTTGGATGTCAGTGGCATTTTTTAGTGGAGCATTGCCCAGGCATACGAACAATCAAGCAAAGGAAATGGACCTTCTTTGGGGGCTAAAGATTGTGATCTCCATTGGGATTAGAGCACTTTCTATTGAGGGTGATTCCAAGCTCATCATTGATATTGTCAAAGGGTTGTCCAAGACCAACTGGTCTATGGATGGCATTTTGGGAGATTTTCACAAGCTCCTACAGGGTTTGGATTTTTTACTGTCAACCACATCTACAGAGAGGGTAACACTATTGTGGATTCTCTTGTGTATGGTTATAACTGGAGGGGTTGAAGTGTAGGGGAAACCATATTTCTCCCACCTAGCATGCAAACTCTCTAGAATGGAGTGTTCAAAACCCAACAGAGATGATGTGTAACATCTTACCTTGGAGCTAGTGACTCCTTGGGTCTTTAGGGTGTCATGTTTCTCGTTACCCTTACCTGTTAAGTCTTGAGCACTTTCTATTGAGGGTGATTCCAAGCTCATCATTGATGTTGTCAAAGGGTTGTCCAAGACCAATTGGTCTATGGATGGCATTTTGGGAGATATTCACAAGCTCCTACAGGGTTTGGATCTTTTTAATATCAACCACATCTACAAAGAGGGTAACACTGTTGCGGATTCTCTTGTGTATGGTTATAACTAGAGGGGTTGAAGTGTAGGTGAAACCATATTTCTCTCCCACCTGGCGTTCAAACTCTCTAGAACGAAGTGTTCAAAACCCAACGGAGATGATGTGTAACATCTTACCTTGGAGCTAGTAACTCCTTGGGTTTTTAGGGTGTCAAGTTTCCCGTTACCCTTACCTATTAAGTCTTGAGCGGGAGTGGGGAATGGACAAAAGAAAAATTGAATTTGAATAACGGATGGGATGTGCCAGAAGAGTGTTACTTGTGGGAGAGGCATAGCTAGCGATGGCATTTTTTACTATTCATGTGTAGTTGTCTGCCTAGGCGACTCCTATGTAATCATATTGATTACTTTAGTCTCAATGAGTACTGTAAAATGATGAGATGGCTTTGTGCAATTAGCATGACCAGAGGGATTTGTATTCATTATTACCCCTTGCGTAATGAATGGTACACTATTTACATCGAATTGAAAAGACTCCTACCTGTGGGAAACTACAGCTCGTATGGATCTATTTTTTGGGGAGGATGGTTAAAAGATTTCACCCAGTTGAACAGGCAGCCTTTCTTTCTGCCCTTAAAACATTTGGTGATAACGGCAACTTCTCCTTGCCATACCAAGAGTTGCAGTCCTCATTTCAATGTTGACTGCCCTGCATATTTTGTTACAGTTATGGGGGGTGACAATAACCGCATCGAGCAAGGGAAACCAAAAGAGTTCAGTAATGACCCTATAGTATTGTACATCTACAAGGAGGGTGGGGTTATCCGAATATATCAAATCCATTAACAGGTTTGATGAGGGACTTTCTGCCTAGTTTGCTAGCTCCTGGAATAACATTAGGGTTTCAATTGGGGGCATTTCTTTTGAAAACAATGAAGAGGTCATAGCTAAGGCCATTGTGCTTTCTCCCAAGGGCAGAAAATGGAAGAAGACCAGCCGCATAGTGGATAATGTCAGTCTAAACAGGTTCTTTAAGGGCAGCGAGGCTCTAGTAAAGAAGCAGGGTGGATATGATAGGGTGGAGCTGCCTCCTCCCTAGGACCAGGTTTGCTTTATGATCATGAGGTATTTTACACTGGAAGGGCATTTTAAAGTTAACTACTTTTATCACATGCCACTTCTTAATCACTTCAGGAATCATGAATTATCTCTTTCCCACTTTTCCTATTGAATTCCCTCGAGTGTTTTGTGTTTGATGCCAAGGATAGTGTTTGTCAAGGTAAGAAACCAATTTATTTATGCTAGGGCCTCATTTAGTCTATATAAGTTTCACTTGGTCCTCTGCCCTCCTAAACTTATCATTGTCTATGAGGCCCCTCTACCACAGTCCCCCCACTGACTAACCTCGTTGACATGCCTAGCCAGACTAAGAAAAAAGGCATTAAAAATCCAAGGACTAGTAAAATTGCATCACGTCCGACCACGCCAAAATTCTGAACTCTAATGCTGCTAGCCAAGAGACAAGCCCAAAAGGCAAAGTTTCTTTACTGACAGCCTCCAAGAGGAAAGCCAAAAACCCTCCCCCCTACCAAAAGAACCAAATTCTTTATCAAGAGGTTAACACTAATAATGATGAGGAGGTCAAAGAGGAGCATAGTACTCCCCAAAGATCCAATAGACTAGCCAATAGATCTGTGAAGAAAGGAATAAAGCTACTTGTGGATTATGATTCTAAGGAAGACACGAAACAGGGAATTAGGTTGTTGATGAGGGGACTGAGAAAATTAAGAACACGAAGGAGGATGGTAAGGAGACTTATGATAGTGGTAGCTCAAATAAGCCCGTCTCAAACAACTCAACCCACACTTCTGATAAAGGGAGAGAGGGACCTATCGATCCTGGCATTGACATGTCGCCATCTGAGGAGAAACCAATTATGTCTAGCTTTGACATAGCTTCGGCGTTGGATTTGGTTAACTTGCATAATGAGACGGACAATCTTAAAAACGGGGTGAGTGAAGTTGAAAGGAAGCTTGCTAGCATCTACAGATTTAGTCTTCGTGTAATACACAGCTCTATGACCTCTCTCTGCCTGCTTCAACGCAAGATTCTTGGTGAAGATGAACAAGAGGAAGGTAACTACAAGGATTTGTTCAAATTCATCACTGATGATTGGTCTCGTGTTTTGTATCAATCAGGTTGCGACATTAAATCTTCACACACGGTCTACTGAGGTTTGGAACCCTTACCCCTTTAGGGCTTTCCTATATATTTTTGCTTTCAGTCTGAGTGGCTCTTTGAACTCTTGTTGGGTGTGCTATGGCCTCAGTCGTATTGTTAGGATGTTGGATAGTTTTTTTAGTTTTTTCTCTTCTGACTAGTACTACTCGATACTCTGCTGATAACTTTCATACGTATAGGCTACGGTTCTATGGCCTATGTTTATCTTTTTTAGCTTTGTTCTAGGATTTTTTTGATGTTTATCTGCAATTAGTGTGTTGTTTGTATGCCCTTGGGCTGTTGTTTTGTTAAGGGTCAGCACCCTGGTTTTTTTCTACTGATTAATATAAAAACACAACCAATGACGATGAACTAGGCATTCATCCATTTTTGCAAAGATCATGGCATTTAGCATTAGCACTCAATTGCCCACACACCTCAACAAAATATCATTGTGACAAACAACAAGGCTTTGAGAGAGGTGGCCAATTGCAAGATTCAATCTAAGAATATGGTACCTATTTTTTAGGCTAAGTCAATCAATTATTCCAACTACATTCAAAACCCATGCCCCACAAGGCCATGCAAAACATGACTCTCAATGATTCCTCAACCCATGTCAAGCCCTACATTTCTTCATTTAAAGTCTATGGCATTTAACATGGAAGGTTAATGTAACGCTATGGAGAAAAAGAATCAACCATTAATTTTTGTTGGCTATTATGAAGATGTAAAGGCCTAAAGTTTATTTAATAATGTTTTTTATGTTGCCTTGTTTTGATGGGACATCTAGTTTGATGAGCATTACACTCTAATGGATTCTCTATCAATAGCTTCTGCCTCACTTCCATTGTGCTCACACTACTCTTGAGGAGGTTGGACTTTTGGTTGGTGACCCCATCAATTCTTGGCATACTCGTTCATAGATGCATGGTGTTGTCTTATCTCAAATGTTTTCAAAAGTGGCAAACATACCAAAGTGGGGTACTACTATGTATGAGGAATATTCTTCTTTAATGAAGAATTGCACATGAGTGCTTGTACTTCTTTAAAAAAGAAAGTCAGTTCATTGTAAGTAGGCCTACAAACCAAATATATAGTTGATGGGTCCATTGACAAGTACAAGATAATTTTTTGTTATTGGCAATTTACACTCAAGTATGGAAATAATCTCTTCATACTTGTTTATGTAGATGATTTGATTCTCACCAGTAATTACTCATCCAAGATTAAGAGCTTTTCTAGAGCAACAATGAAGCAATTTGATATGACCAATATCAAGTTTCTATGTTATCTCCTAAATCTTCAAGCTCTCCAATCTTTAGGATCTCTATTTTTCAGCAAAAGTATGCATTTTTTTGTCTCATTGTTTTGGCATGGCTAACTAGAAGCCTATCCCCACACCATTCCAACCAAGTCACATTGTTTGCCAATTGTAATACACCCAAGTTTAAAGCTATGTCCTATTGACAATTAGTTGGTATCCTTTTGTACTTGACATAATCATCCTAATATTTCCCTTGCAATTAGGCTTGTCCATCAATTCTCTAACAAACCTTATAAAATCACTAGAAAGCAACCAAGCATATTTTGAGGTATATTCAAAGCACATTTAGTACACATTGAGAGCTAAAATTGTGGGCTTCATTAACTTGGATTGGGCTAATGATGTTGATGATCAGAAGTCCACCTCCAATTTTTTTATCTGCCTTGATTGTGGTCCTATTGCATGGTCTTGCAAGAAGCAATCTGCTACAGCTTTATCATCCACAAAGGTCAAGAATCAAGGTGTAGTTCCAGCTAGCTAGGATGCTTTTTGGGAAAATTGATAACAAGGTTTGGGTTTTCCCCATGATCATCGCAATATACGTTGATGTGATAATCAAAGTGCAACACACATTTCTTACAACCCAATGGAGCATTGACAAACAAAACACATTGAGATTCACGTGCACATCCTTTAGTAGCTCCTCCGAGATGGTGTTCTCAGGTAAGGGTATTTTCCTACGACAAAGTGAATTCTGGACATCTTCGCTAAATCTTTGTCATCACCTTGTCACCCTTAGTAGTTATCAATTGCTTAGGTGAAGGAAGTTGTTCTTGGGAGGTCATCTTAAGTCCTTCCTCCTCCATATATTTTTTCTTGTTTTCTCTCTTTTGGAGAGGAATTTTCGCTACGAGTTTTCTTTTTTTCTCTATTTATGAGAGACCATTTTGTACGTGAGTGTCTCATCAAGTCCAATTGCTAGGAATCGTCTTTTAATCTTTTTCTCCTTTTCTCTTTTCTAACCTGCCTAAGTTGTAACTTGTGGGGGGAGCAGATGGAGGTGTTAGTGTGAATGTATCCATTACTAGACTACTTTCCTTTTCTGTTTTATTAATGCCTAGCATATTAAGTTTATATATATATATATATATATATATAGGATTTGGTCTTTTGAGTTCTCTCTAATTGGCTTGTAAGCATTATAAATGTTGTGTAAAACTTGGGCCACACTTTTAAGATTTCAATCTTGTCTCACACTGGAATGTACACTATTAAACATGGACCGTGCTGAATTGTACACATGATCATTGCCCCGCAAACTTGCCAAATGGTTGTGTAGGTATTGTGTCACCTTATTGCAGCGACAAGTTTTCTATTAAGATTTGCTTGTGGCGTGCCCTAGCATTGTCCATGTGTTTGTGACTTGCAACTAGTGGGGATCAAACCCAAGTAATTAATCATTATAGCAATCACCCCACCTTACCACTAAACCATAACATGCTCAACATAAGCTTAAGTAAATAATTTCCATCTAGTGTCCACATTTTAAAATCCATATGATGTAGAAGCATCTGGATTTACAAGCAATTTTACACCACCCAAAAACAAAACAAAGGTAGGCTATGAAATAATTTCGTTTTCGTGTGTAGGTGTTTCAATAAATGGCATGTTTGGATGGATCAATGAGATCAAAGGAACGTTCAACATAACTTTGACTGCAACAAAAACATGGTTCATCTTTGGCAACACCTTGTCTCACTTCACTAACAACTTGTGGAATCTTCACCAACACTATCATCTACAATTGTAGCGTATGCGACTTTAGTAACAATATTTTGGTTGGATCAATGAGATCAAAGGAACATTCAAAGCTAACTCTGGTTGCAACAAAAACATGGTGCATCTTTGGCAGCACCTTGCATCACTTCACTAAAAACTTGTAGCATCTTCACTGGCACTCTCATCTTCAATAGTAGCATATGCAACTTTAGTAACAATGTAAATTCACTTCAGCAACATTTTAACACTGGTAGCAATTGGAGCAACTTTAATAGCTGGGCATGAAAGACTTTGGCAAACATAATTTTGGTGATGTGGATCCCAAAGGGCACTTGGCATTGTCTTCAATACTTCTTTTAAGCATCCAATGGTGATCTTCTTTGATGGTATTATGTTATTCCAAGCATTTCATCGAACACTTACCAATTGTTAGCATCGTGAATTTTTCTTGAAATTGGGCAAAAGCTAATGAATTGTACATCATAATTTTTCTTGAAATTGGGCAAAAGCTAATGAAGAGTTTTAAATGGTAGCACATCTCAGATAAAATAGTCAAGCAAGAACACAAAGCCATTAAAGTAGGCAGCCAAGCAAAGTTCATGATTGAATTCATTCTTCCAAATTGTGATATGGCAGTTAGAGCCAATGAATCGACCCCAAAAATACCTACATACTTGAGGACATGGAAAGAGAATCACAAGAAGGTAATTTTTTACCCAAACCATGTCCTAAATTGTGAGCAAAAGAGAAAATTCTAGCAAGAAAAGGCAAAAACAACAAGTAGTTCAATAAAAACAAGAGGTTGACCATCTAGAAAAGAGGGAATGCCAAATAAGAGAAAAACAAATAACTATGTAGAGAAAAATATTGTTCATCCTTGAATGTAGGACACTCTTATGCCATTTTTCTTTATTCTATTGTAGTTTTGGGATTTTAGGCATGTTTGTAAGACTTTGAAGGTAGATTACCATATTAAAGCCAGTGATCTTGGTGTTATTCCTGTCTAGTTCTTGAATGTTGTCTAAGAAATGTTTAGGCTATTAGGTTGGGCAATCTTTCATTGGACCCCTTTGCCTAGATTGCATCAAATTGTATCAAAGCAAGGCTTTCTTGATAGGATGTGTATTGTGAGATCCTAACAAAGTTATTGCATGTGTGAGATTCCTGCAATTACAAAGATGGGAGGAGGCATTGAACAGTATTACAAAGTGCTTAGTTTTCTAAGGAAATATGTTGTGCATAGTATCTTGTCTAGATTTCTAGATAGAGTGGAGATGTTTGAGCAACTCCGAATGAGCTTCAAAATGAGATAGTTGACCGTTAAAAAAATATTCAAAATGAAGGAAGATACAGTAGTCATGAAGAAAAAATGGAAGAGATGAAGAAAGAACTACCTCTAGATGAAGAAGAGTGATTCCAAAGGGATCAAATGAAGATTAGTAGACAGAGCAAGATGGGCGGCCTAACTTTTCTAATGCATTGAGTTTAGAACTGATTGACTAAATTAGTGAGTGAGAAGAATATTTTAAGTACAAGAATATCCAAGATCGTCAAAGGATGAAGATGGCCTAGATCAAACTCAAGGTTCATGCAACCCTTTGGAGAAAAGAGTTGAAGAGATAAAGAGTGATGACCAAGGAAGTGAGAATCACTTGGTAGAACTAGAAATTTTAATCTTGGAGATAATTGGAGCCAATAAAGAAGGTCTAAAGAAAAATGACAAAAGGAAATGAGTGTGATAAACTACATTCAGAAATTCTACAAGGTCGTGATTAAATCAAGACACCATAAAATGGATAGAGAGAAGGTAGCCAAATATATGAATGGGTTGAGACTCAAATTATTCCAGACAAGATGAGCATGCCAAGAGTTGATTTCGTAGAGGCATACCAATTTACTTTGACAGAGGAAGAGAAATTGTCTAGTAAACAACAAAATAACTCAAGAGAAAGCGGAAGGTTCTCTAGGGGAAGAAAATAAGCAAGCATCATTAGATAGCAAGACACATATGAGGGAGAAGTAAGCACTTCTCATAACAACACTCTAGTCCAAACAAACACAAGAAGAGAATAACAATCAATAAGAAGTTATGGTATTGATTCAACCACTGCCATGATTGGATTGGAGTCCACTTCATACCCGGTTCAAAGTGGGTACCAATTCGCGAGGGATTCTTTAGTGATGCGTCCAAATGACTGTCAATTCGTCTTGGAAAAACCTAAACAAACCTATAATGAACCCAACAAGAAAATTGCAAGCCCTTTCCAAACAAGCATCTTATTGGTGGAAACATGCATCTTCCCTTTAGAGGCTTCAACAATTGTTTAGTTGTAAAGCTATCTAAAGAAAACTCAAAGTATGGAAAAACATCATTAGCCTAAATTGATCATGGAAGAAAGACTAGATAGAATAAAGAATGTGTGCATGAAACAAACAACAAATGGATGAAAAAATGGAATGTTAATATGCAAGAATGTCCGAATAACAATGAAGAAATTTAAAAAAAAATGTGAGGGAAAAGTTCAAGAGTATCATATGGTCAAAAACAAAATGGACATAAAAAAGCCTACTATATCAAAGAATTTAACCCCACGGGAGACCATGAGGAGAAAGCATACATAGGAGCAAATATTATATGGAGAGCGAAAACGCTTATAGTGCAGCTTAAAACTAGTTCTCACCATTTGAGGTGTGAAACAGGCAAATGGACGATACCTAAGGAAGAATGGGAAGAGAGAATATGTCTATTTTGCAACATGGGAGTGGTGGAGACAAAGTGACTTTTTTATCATAGAGTGCCCAGTGTACAGCGACATCCACTCTAGCTATGTCAATATTTTAGAAGCAGATAGTTTAAGTACCTTATTTGAAGAAACACAGCTAGACAGAACAGCAAACCAAGTGATCAAAATTCACTGTCTACGAGTAGATTTAAAGAAAAAGTTACAAATTGTTTAAGGTTCTAGCACCCTACTCTAGGGTGTGTGTTATTTTAGGGGTCCCACAGGCTGCTTCGGCCTCACGGACACTATTAAAATCTTTCATTCATTCATTCAAACCTTACACAAATCATATTTAAGAATTTTAAAAGTTTTTGGTTCTAATAACGACCTACAAATGTGAATCGTGTGCCCTTCTCATGCCATGCCTGAACGGGTTGAAAAAATGATTGGGTTTTGTGTCTGATTGCTTTGCTTGAATGCAAATTATTTGTCCTCGTTGCATTTGGAAAATCAAGAACACTGCTAGCTTCAATCCATTTTCATTATTTTTCAGAGAACCCTAAGGGTCTAATGGAGCAGTTCTATATTTATTATTTATTTTAGCTATATAGTAAGTTTGATAATACTGCTAAAGAATTACTAGTAACTTTAATAAAACAAACAAGGGAAAGAATATGATGAATATTGATAAAAGTTATTAATAATTAATGTTAATTATTTTTAAATAAATTAATACAATTATAAACATTAACACAAGTTATAATTGTATTACTGTTAACATATATTACATTTATATAAATATATAAATAATAATCACATTAAATTATTAATATTGACATATATATTATTTATATACTAATATAACTTTTATTTATTAATAAAAAATCTAATATTATATAAATAACTATATGGACGAACCCAAAACAAACCCATCCCAAAAAAAAAATTGAACAAACCCACAAACTGAACTAGTGAGCCCGAACCTGAACTAGTAGCAAGACCAGAAACTTAGATAAGAAGAGGTAGAGGATTCATTTACACATGCTATACAAGGGAAGAAGCAGCTCTCTGAGTGTTCACAAGCACAGTTAAACAGCAGCAGAAGAAGTGATTCTAGAAATCATATTGCTCAAGTGGATGAAAAGTGTAACTTCACCGAAACACACAAAAGAACCTAAGCATGGAAAAGCACAGAGTAGTGATGTGGATCCTAGAGGACACATTGCACTGTCTTCTATCAAACTCGGCTTCTTTTAAGCCTCTAACTATCAAAAAGTGTCCCACAATTTCTTGAAATTATTTTCTCACGAGCACTTTGTCAAATACATGGCAATTGTTAAAGCTTCATCATGATTTTGCCCATAATTAGGCTAAGCAAATGTAGAGCTTTAGACAGCAACACATCTTATAGATAAAATGGTCCAACAAAAACAGAGAGGTGCTATGGTAGTTGGCCAAGCAGAATTACAGACTGAGTTTATTGTCCCAAATTGTGATGTGGCGTTTAGGGCCAATGAATTGTAACCAAAAATACCTGCAGATTCAGGGATGCGGAATAAGAAAAACAGGCAAGTCATTCTTGATCTGAAATGTGCCCTAAATCCGAACCAGAAGCAGAAGAGAATATTCAGGCAAGAGAAAGGTAAGATATCAGGGTAGGTTGAGAAAAAGAAGAAGCTGACCATCTGGAGCAAAGAGATTGGAAAATGAGGGTAAAACAGTGTACAACCAGATGGAGGAGAATATCATCAATATTTGCATGCAGAACAGTTCTATGCCATTTTTCTGTATTCTGATATACGTAGAACTTAGGATTTTTTCAGCATGTCCATAAGTTATAACTATAAGCATTTGAAGGCAGATTACCATATAAACACAAGTGATTTGTTCTTGTTTCTGTCTGATGTTTGAATGTTGTCTGAGAAATGTTTAGACCACTAGCTTAAGCAGTCTTTCATTGGACACCTTGCCTAGATTGAATCATTGTATGTCATTTGCAAAAATACCTCCTCTGTGAACAGAATGCAATGGAATCCCTAATGATATCTCTACAACTCTCTGTCGACCTGTTACTCCAGCTCAAGTCATCTCAGTTCATAGTAAAACCAAGGATGAACAGTAAATAAAATTACTTGGAAAAAACATAACTTTAAAACTCGGACTCGGATAAAAATCTGGCAGTGCAAAAATTAAATCTGACTCATGACTCAGAAAAGTTTGAAAGTCAAAAATTTTGTTCAAATCCAACTAAGGACTGAGCAAAAATCTTCAAAAAAGGAGGAAACTAAAAATATATGTAAATTCATAAATTAAAATTTAATTCACACGAGTTTGGCAAGAAGATTATAAATTAAATAGGAAACTTGTTGAAAACTCATCCAAATACGTAGGAAGGAAAAATAAATTCAAAAAAAAAGGAATCCAAAATAAAAGGAAAAAACAATTTGTGCTGGGTGACGTGTTTTTGGTACAAACTAGTGCTCGCGTAAAAACTACAAGCCACTTCTGCCTCATGATTACTCGGAAGTTTTGCAACTTCCAATTTTTAGAACCAAGGGAAAAAATACATAAAAGGAGTACTAGTAGGTAGTATAAAAACTACTAAGCAATATTTATTCCTCTTGTTCCAACAAACTTTTGAAAATATTCTTTCCTTTTGTTTTTTGAACGACGGTAGAATGTATTCATAAGGAAATTCTACTTTGAACTACTTCCACTGAAACTTTTCACAGATTAGCTAATTGAAAGAAACAGCCCACAGAATCATCGATTTAGTAATTAGCGGGCAGTAGCACTCATTTTCAATTCGCATATCCCCAGTCCGCAAATGATCCCGGCACTGCTTAAATGTCATTCTGATGGAATCCAGGAAAAAAGCCACAGAGATGATGTTTAACTTGGAAAACAAAAAGCACAAAATCCCTAAAATGCTCACCGTAATTTCCTTCTTATTTTAACTAGCTCGAGCAAAGTTAGATCAATGATCAGCCCTAAGTAAAAAATTTAACTATTTCGAGTATTGCAGTCATTACACGGCACAGACCGTGATTCCATTGCCTGATATATAAGAATGTTATCTCAGGCTACAAGATTCGCCAGATTTAAAGCTGGAGACAGCTCGATAAAAGCACGATTTGATTGTATGTATCACAATATTTGAAGCTAGAGAAAATTCAATACCAATGCTAACTCAAGATTGAAAGCTCACCAGATTTAAACTAAGTGTAGCTCATGGGAATATACAAGCACGATTTGATTGAAATTTCGACATTATTTAAACCTAGGGAAAGTTGTATACAATCCAAGTTTGATTCAAATACCCTGATTCTGAGATTTTGCAGACAAATAAGAACATCGGATGAAATTAAGGGAATTAATAAAAAGCAGCTTAAAAATTACATTGCGAGAGATTTCGTCGGCCGCCTGAGCTGCAGCCTTTTGGAGCTCTGACAGGACGGAGAAACCCCATCCTCCCCATCCTTTGGATGGGGCAGGTGCAGGTCCCTCGTTGGCTGAAGACGAATCTGCCATGTCGCCGGATCGAATCCCTTGTACACCACAATGCTATGTTTTCTTGTAATTAATCTGCTAGCTATCTGATCCCTACGAACAAGGGGGCTACCATATCATTGCTCTGTGGGCGTATGTATCATTATTCAGTTGGCATTTAATACCGTGTTGTTTGGTTTATTTCTTAGACTCATTAAAAGATATTTGCCGGGACCGTAGAGTGAGATCTAAGGGTTGGAAATTGCAAATTTAATTTGTGTGAGACGCACAAAAGTAGTCTCCAAAACCGCTGGTTTAGAGAAAGACGTGATGGCGTGCCTTTTTATCATCCACCTCGACTAAAAATTGAAAAATATTAACGATATCCTCAAGAAAGATGTTCTACTTGTTTAGCACATCACAAAAGCCCTGGCTATCCCTTTAATTGGTAGGAGAATCTCAAAAGTTGCTGAGGATGATTTAGAGTACGTTTTCTAATTTTTATTTTAATTTAAATCAGATTTCGGCTAACATAAATGGGTTGAGTTAAAAGATTATCATATTTAAATTATTAGCAATCGCACCTAAGTGTGCAATGGTTACGCCTTTTTTTCTACCTTTTTTTCTATGTTGTGTTCATTTTGTTCTATTAGAATGGTTTGTGAAAATTGGGTAATTAAATTTTTAAATAGTGAGAAGTAGAAACATTGTATTATAATGTTAGTTGCAACAGAATTATCGTACCTTAAGTGGCAATATCAATTATGTATTATTTTTTGATTTTTTCTTTTGAAGATTTGTTAATATTAAATTACTCTTATTCCCTATCATATTCCATTTAATGAGGTGTAGAAGTTGATTTATAAATCACATGGTACCGAAAAAAGCAAACCATGTTGGTATTTGGTCCATTATAAATCATGTTGGTATTTGGTCCATTACAATTTTTTTTATAAGTTCGCCTATGGGCATATATAAATATGCTCCTTGTGGTCCCTATTTTTCTTGTAGTAAGCTTTGTGCAATTAATGTAGAAGATCTTTTTTTTCATGAATCCTATGAATGTCCACGTGTTGAAATAAGTGATCAATTACAATAGTCCTATGTTGCAACAATTTTGCAAATGATTTGAACAATTATTTAAAATCATAATTACAATTCAGAAAATAATAATTAAGAAGTTACATTCAATTTCACATTAAATCTGTAATAACAAATACTTATCATTTACTTTAAAGGGAAAATCAAATTTTTTGTATTGTTTTCTATAAAGGAAATAAAGTATATTTAAGTTTAATAAAACAATATTCAAATGTATCATTATCATAGATGTCAAACAAGAACCACCATCCTTACTCTATCAATCAGAGATAAAGAATGAATTTGTTTACACAAATGTAAAAGTAACTCAATACATTTTTTTTTTTGAATTCAAATTGTGTACATAAAATATATAAGTCGGTGTACTACATACAAGAAATAGTACTTTGTGAGTTGTTGGAAATTTAATTGCAGTGTAACTCATTAAATGTACTAAATACATTAATTTTTTTGGAGTACCAAAAAAACCAATCATTTTAACCACTTGTATCACCTACAAACATAAAATAGAAAATCACCTACAAAGATACATTGTATCCATTGCCAATAGTCTTGTATTTGATAATGACGAAGTAGACATTTATTACATTTTATTTTTTTTTCTGTATTTGAAATTGTAAACTATGAAGTGCCAAAATCAAAATCAAAATCATCAAACCAGTAAAGGCGCTCAAGTGTGCGACGAAGAACTCCCCTGTTGCAGGTGAAAAGATCGATGCTTGGGTAGAATTGAAAATTTGTTTGGGTCCATGTTGGTATTTGCTCCATTACTATTTTTTTTATACGTTCACCTATGGGTATAGATAAATAAGCTCCATGTGGCCCCCATCTTTCTATGACTTGTCGGTTCCACATTGTGTTTGAGTCAGATGCAAAATGCAAGCGGTAAATTTGACCATTATAGCAATGGTTCTGCAAAGATATTGTATTGATTTGTGGTGCTCGAAGCAGGTTACCTAACCATAATTCTCCTACTCTTTGTACCAGAGAGGAGTATTCTTCTTCAGAGGGTATTGAAGCTGGTTGAAACCATATCTCAATTGGGATTTGATGTACCTCTTTTGGGTTGCATGTTTCACAAGTATTCAATTCTGAAATATATGGATCCCTATAAAAGTGTGAAAAATCCCTCTCTGAAACTGGACGATATGTGATTAGTCCTCTTTCTTGTAGTAAGCTTTGTGAAATCAATGCAGAAGATCTTTCTTCTTCATGAATTTTATAAATGTCCACATGTTGAAAGAAGTGATCAATTACAATAGTCCTCTGTCGCAACATTTCTGCAAACGAGTTGAACAGTTATTTAAAAGCATAGTAACAATGCAAAAAAGGAAAATAAGAATTGGCATTCTATTTCCCATTCAATCTGTAATAATAAATACTTAGCATTTACTTGAAAGTGAATTTGTTTTTTTTTAATGTGTGATTTGAAGAAAAAGAAATGATTTTTAAGCTAAATAAAACAATATTCAAATGTATCATAATGATTAATGTGAAACTCTTACCTTAATTCAATCTTACAAAAAGTCAATGTATTAATAGCAATTCTTGTAGATGTTTTGTTGAGCATAGTTAGGTTTTGGCTATTAGAAACTGTACCAATTTTTTCGAAAGTTGAAGCATAAATATCATTAATATTGGATAAATAAGTAGTTCACATTTGTTGCTTTTTTATTACAAAATTTGAATATAGATCTATGCATTTCCAGTTTATTGTACACCAAAATAAGTTAATTTAAAGAGGTGTTGTGCTTACAGCTAAGGTGTAGTGGCTGGAGTGGTATTTGATAATTTTTCCAAACGTATCTCCTCTTCTTTCCGTCGAGCTACATAAGGGTTTTGTTGCATGCGGGCATATCTTTCAAATGTGAATGTTGGTTGGATATGGAGGTTCCCAAGCTCCCGAACTCTTGAAATAGTTGTGAATGTAAGGCCATGTCTGTCAATGTTGCCAATATCAACTGTTGCTTTTTGAAGTGTGAGTCCTTGTGATTTGTGTATTGTTATGGCCCATGCAATTTTTAATGGTATCTAGCGGTGCATTCCTCGACTGATTGGGATTATTGGAACATACTTTGGGTTGTTGTTGTCCCAAAGTAGACCCATGTACTTTTTAAATTCAACAACAACAAACAATGGTAGTTGAGGTGGTTTTTCTCCATCATTGTATACAATTGCTTTAACCTGTCCAAGTGCACCGTTGACAAGCCCAACTTGAACCCATATATTTGCACAGAGCATGACCTCTTGATCAATGCATAAGAGGATCTTACCTTGAAGTTGTTCTTCTTCTGCATTTGAGCAGACCAATCCTTTAAGTCGTTCTGCATTGGATAGTGCAACTGATTTTGCTAAAGATAGCAACATGCGGTTGTTATGCATTAAGACCATTTCATTTGTTGAAAATAGATGTATGGCTGGGAGGAAAAGTAATTGTTCAGCTGATTCAATTGATGGATTTGATCTTGACATTAAAAGTTGCCAATCTACAATTGTAGGAGTTGCATCTCGTAAATTTGAAAGGAGTGCACAAAATTGAACTTGAATAGGAGTGTCTCCTATTTGGCGAAAATTTTTATCCAGGGTAACAACAGTGTTGAAGTTGTGCCATAGTGTGCCACCATAGGATTTAGAAGCATACATTGGAATGTCTTTAACTGGAGGCAATTGTCCCAAGTCACCAAATAGAACAATAGAGCGTCCGCCAAAAGGAATGTGATTTTGAGTTGGAAAAGCTTGGCGTAGCCTCATGTCAATTTTTTCAAGTAGCTTAGGCCCTATGAAACTCATTTCATCTATTAGAATGTAGCGAATGTAGTACATGCTCTCTTGGAAAGTTGCAAGAGCTTGTCCTTGTAGGGGCACCATTTCTTTGATTGGAAGCTGCAGTGAGGAATGAATTGTTGATGCTTGTATGTTGAATGTTGAGATACATGTTGGTGCAAGAAGGAGTAATGGAAATTGATCACTTGGGGCTGAGTTGATCATCATTATTTTTATTGTTGTAATCAAGAGCGACTTTCCTGTGCCTTCTGTGCCTTGAACAAGTAGCTTAAGGGGTGGTTGTTGGGCGCTCGCATGTAGGTGTCATTGAACAATTGCATATGCTTTTTGTTGTTGTGTAGACAATGTAGCTTGTGTATGGTTATTGAAACTTTGGTGGACTTGAAAGATGGTACAATTACTTTTAATAAAAGTAGTTGTTGCTTTTTTTTGTGTCTGATTGAATTCTAAATCTTCCCAATTATGGTTCAAGTCTATTTCTCGGTTACCAAAGATATCAATTTCATTTAGGTGGATAGGTAGACCTGGGTACAATCCTGACAAGACTTGCCATTCATTTGGTGTATTTTCATGCAAAATGTTTTGATTGTTTATTGGGCTTTCAATTTCATTTTCTTGTTCTTGCTCAATATTGGTTTTATGCACATGCCAAGAATTGTATTGGTTTGAAAAAGTCTCCCTATTTTTTTTAATCTCACATGATGTTGAGCCAATATTTGTTTGAAGGTTGCGAAAAGGTTTGTATAAAACTAACTCACTCCAACAAAATGCTTCAAAGATACTGTCTTCCTTTGAAGGGATAGTTGTGAAGCGTGGAGAGACTCAAGGACAATAGTTGTGGTGGGGCGCTTTGTCCATTGGTTTTTTTTCCTAGTAGCATTGAAGGTCCATTGTTGGGTGACCTCTATAAGTGATGATGACTCAAGGTGTGTAGAGCGTGAGATGTAGGATTCAATATAGTTGGGATATGTTCTATTTGTTGTTGTTGTAATTGGTATACGTTGTAGGTTTATTTGGTTGACATTTAAAGATACAAATTTTCTACTAGATATGGAGAGTGGAAGTTTGAGCAAGAGGTGGCAAGTTTCCTGTGCACCAATGTCATGGTCTACTAGGTTCTCTAGCAGCATTCTTTGCAAAGCAATTGGGGATAATTTTTTAGAGTCAAACCTTGTTGAAATGCGGGACAACATGGCATGGTACGTTTCTGATTTATTTTTGGCTTTTGCTACATATTTTGCAATGTACTTGAGTACTGCATCTATTGACAAGATGGGCTGGAAGTCTACATTGGCTCACCAAATCGATAGTATCTGTGGGTTGTGTAGGTTTAGGCGATCATCATTACGAACTAGGAGGTGGGCAGGTTGACCATTATCATTTTTGTAGAGTTTTGAGTTGTCTTGTGTGGTCCATGGTGCTTTGTAGCGACACACAAGAGATGTCCCTTTCATTCATAGGCATGTTTGGGGGGTACATTTTGTGTGCTGCTATACACGATTTAGAAGTTCAGTGTAGTCATTAGTGGGGTTGGCAGAAGTAATCAATTGTGTGTCCATTAAACATGGATCATCTACAATTGATCGATGAGTTTTTTGTTTTCTTAATTGAAGGCTTCGTGGGTTCCATGCAGAGACATATCTATCAATAAAATCAAGTGCATTTTGGATGGACTGAGCATCATCCCATTGTAATTTCTCAATGTCTGGTGTGTGTCGTAGCCAAATGAATCCATGGATATGTGCAGATCCTCTGTGCCGCCATTCATACCTGATAAATTATTTGTTTAGTAATTATTGTTAGGTAAAATAAATTTGAAAGTGGAAAGGAGGGGAATTTGTACCTATACCAATGATCTGTTGCACCCAGAAGCTTATCTAGGACCTCCTCACGGAATGTTGTGAATCTGTGGTGCATATAGAGAGCCGCTAGGTGGGAATTGTTGATTATATTTTGTAATCACCATCTTGTTGCAGCGTTGGGGTTTGTTGGTGTGTTGGTTGGCATGACCTTGTGCAAGTCTGACCATTTAGTATCTGCTGCACTGAGTGTAAAAAAGAGAGTTGGGCACCCTATTTGAATCACCATGTCAAGAAGCTCTCCTCGTTGTTTGCTCCAAAATGCTCGCGTGCCACGAATTAATGAGCTGAAGCGCATGAGTTGGTCAGCAAGCTTGTCATCAGGCATGTCCTTCAATCTTTGATGCAAGTCATAAATTGATGTAGGCACTATGCCATCAAGCTATTTACAAACAAAGATAGACGTTGTTGCTTGGCTTCTTTGGCACATAAGGATATTAAGGATGAAGTACCTAAATCATAGGTGTTGCTCAAATCTGTTGTCATGATAGCGCAAGAGGTGGTGAGCATATTCATGTAGTTTGACATCTTTTATGTGTTGTTGCTTAAATGAAGATTTCCCTTGAGGGTACAGAGTTGGAAATGCCATTGCAAACAACCCTTCTGTTGTGTATTCATTGATGGGAGATGTAGAAATGGATGGCCACTGTATATGTGGGACTGTTTGGCCTTCTCCTAGGTGTAGTAATGAGCATACCTCTTCCATTTCTCTTCTTGCAGTAGGAAGGTTTGGCACAAATGATGTGGCTTACATAATATCTTCTATTTGGTCTTCATCAGTTGCATTTATTAATGTAGATGGCCTATCAGTTGTATCTGCATTTGAAGTGGTAGTGTACAAAAGGTTTGTAATGTTAGTTGAATGATTCGACAAAGATGACAAAGCTGATTCATCTAGCTGTACATCTCTATTATATGGGTCATTGTTTATTTTGTATTGTAATGCTTCATATACATGACTTTTATTAACATAGAAGTTATATTTTTGATGCCCAATATTTTCTTTGTTAACTATAATTATGTCCAAGTCAGCTACTTGCCTTGGCAAGAAAGATGCTATTATGGTAATGTCCTGATAGAAACATATTGTGTGTCCGTTGTATTTTAGTTGGCCACCTCTTGCATAAGTAACCTGAAGAATTGGGCTGATCCTTGCAATTAACATCTCTTCAATTTGAGTATTTGAGTAAGGGCTTGTAAACATTGAGGTTGTTCACCAGGGTCCATATTATTCCACTTTGAGAACCAATTTCCATTTTTTTATGATATGCATCTGTAACATTTGGTTGACTCATTTGATTTTCTTATTTTTATTCCTGGATATCTTTCCATGCAAACTTCGCATGTTGTAATAGTAGAAAGGCTATCTATTTTGGATCGGAAATGATCCCTTGCTGTGCAATAATCTTGAGAAAAAGCCGGAGAGTATATTTGCTCTAGTGGGGTGACCGGAGTGGTATTGTGTGTTTGTGGTATATCTGCTTCTAGATGGATTCTTGTAGACGACGTTGGTAGTGTAGAAGAGGTTGTTGCATGTACAAGGCTTTGGCAGGTCTCTCTTTTCCTTTTATTGATGATGTCCTTTGTAGCATGGTACCTTATTCTTCATTTTTTATTTCTTTGAGAATGTTTGTCTTGCTCGTTATCATTTGGTAAGTCCATTTATATATATACGCCCAAACAAGAGGATTTTATATACCTGAAAGTAGTGTTTCTGTAATTAATATATTTTATCCTATCATTGCTCAAAATGTTAACTATGAACTCTTGATAAATTTCACTATAAGAGAACTAGTTTGATATCATAAACTAATAAGACACACATATATAATACTTGTAATCATATAATGTACGATAGAGATCACATACCACACATGAGTTGTGTGTGAGCCAAGATGCCATAATATGAAACATATATTAAAATACAATAAATAATTGAGGTAAGGTAATTTTATACAATACCCTTTCTAGAAGAAGTCACTCCACACTATATCTC
The DNA here is from genome assembly GCA_018584345.1 of Thuja plicata. Classification (NCBI taxonomy): domain Eukaryota; kingdom Viridiplantae; phylum Streptophyta; class Pinopsida; order Cupressales; family Cupressaceae; genus Thuja; species Thuja plicata. The sequence continues at coordinate 98,350 of MU223380.1, read as the reverse complement.
CAAGAGATATGCAACATATGCTAAAATAGAATAAATAAATCATTGAGGTAAGGTAATTTTATACAATACCCTTTCTAGAAGAAGTCACTCCACACTATATCTCCAAGAGATCTCTAATATAATATAATAATCTAAATATTCTTATAATGATTTTATCTTCTCTATATAAAGCACCTCTTGTTGACATAATGGAGATGTAATTCAAAAAGGCCAACTCATCATTTAAGATAAATTATTACACCAGTTATCCAAATTGATATATGTAACTAAAGAGATGTGTGCAACAAGTGACATCAACATTTACTTACATACATTCAAATGGTTTGGCATAATTTGACAAACAACTTTGTCGCTCAAAAAAAGTTTTAATGATACATTGGTAGAATTTGAACAAGAGAAGGTTCATGCAAATTTATTTTTTTGATGTTGGAAATATAGTACATCAAAATATAGTATTTCGCATTCCACCTGCATTTTTTTTTGGTTTGTGGGAAACAGTAATGGAAAATTCCATGTATAATTGTAGGGGATGAAAAACTTTCTATATAAATAGTACTCTAGTAGAAGCTTTCACATTTTCATATTTAACTGTGCATAATGAGATCCATGTCCCAATGTTATGCTAGCTTTAGGGCTGTAACGACAATGCTTTGTGTTTCTTCACCTCCTAAAGGATTCATTTTTATGGTAAGTTCAAAGAGAAATTGACAATTGATAACATTGTCCAATATACATTTTGCAGCATCTTGGAAATCGTCTGCAGGTACTCCCAACAAATCAATCGAGGGTCCTTCAAATGCAGTTACCTTCAACAATTCTCTTGTAGCATCTTCCAAGTCCATCTTGAGCATGTATCTGTAGCCACAGTTAGAGACCTCAACAAAGCATTTGGGGCACCGAAATTTGTTTGTTGAGCACTGAACAACCTTTTTCTTACATGTTTTGTTGTCTACTACTAGTGGACATGAAAGATAGTAGAACCTGTCCAAATGCAATTTAGTGATTTTTGCTTGTGCACAAGTAGGTTGTGTGATGGATATTTCTTTGTTGACAATAGTAGAGATATCTATTGGATCAACAAACTTGGGTGGGTAGCTATGGCCTTTTGATAAGGATATAGAGGGTTGGCCATTCCCTACATTTGTATACCATATATTTAATGCAGATGCTTCAGGCAAAGTAGGATTGACTAAAATGGAGGTTGAAAAGGTGCTATCAATTTTTCTTCCATTCCATGATATTAGACGTGCAAATTTGATCAAAAGTATTATTGGGGTTTGTTGGGCTAACATTTCAAAGATTTTTTTTGCCTTCAACTTCACAGTGGCAACCCCACAGTGTAATATCTATGGAACAGTTTGAAATGTCTTTTATTGTTGTTGTGCATTTCTTCGTGTTAGTTCCATTTTTTTGTGTATGGTTGATGGAGAAGTTATAGATACAAGGATCCCAATGACATCTATAAGGGAGTCGATAGGAAATGTATCTTGTGACTCTATGCTCTTAAAATGGAATCAATGCTTGGGTATTGTAGAGTCTAGACATGTGGAAGGAGCTATGGTTGATGAGCTTAATAGTACTATTTCGTACGGGTTTGTCAAGCTACTATATTTTGTATCTGCAACTTTTATGCGACCACCAATAATTTTGTACAGAGAACCAAGCTAGACAACATCATAGAACTCATCTACGAGCTCATTGAAACAAGTTACATGGATTCCAGATGTGTCCTTATCTATGAATTAAAAAAAAAAAAATACTTTTCCTTCACGAGTGGCATTTTTGTATTCATGGATTGGCGTTTTTCCTAATGCTCGACCCTCAATGGACCAATGCCTATGATATGGAGTCAAGGATTTAATGGGGAGTGGTTGAAATGGAGCCAGATTTTGTACAAAATATTTTGTATTTGAAGTAGACTCTAAGGC
>MU223380.1:65003-96275 GCA_018584345.1 Thuja plicata | reverse complement strand
AACTTTAAGATGGTAGTTCTATAGAAAGGGCTTACGTGAAGTTCTGGAGCATCTTGCAAGAATATTTCTTAAGGGAAATAATTGAGCCCTTAACCAAAGTGTCTTCAATGATAAGATATTTGAATTTTTCTGGTAGTAGTGCGGAATGTTTGTGGTCACTATCAGAGAGTTCCAGTCGATATTTGGTAGATGTAGAATGTGTTTGTTGGATAGTATGTATAGATGTAACTTGTAAGTATGGATCTGTAATAGGCGTGCCTACAAGAATGTTAGCAAGTGCACCTTTTGTTAAAGACACCATTGTCAAGTGCACGCTAAAAAGGTATAGAGTATCCTGCAAAGGGTGGGTACATTTTGCGATTAGTTTGTGGCATACTTAGTATATGCGTAATGTATATCAATTTTTGGTATATAAGTCTGAGCATCTTATTTTCAAATAGAATTATTTGGACTTATAACGATAAATAATTAGAAAACTTAGAAAATATTCATGGTAGAAAAGGTGTTGGTTAACCCTTATCTACCCCAAGTAGGAAATAAATGTGCATGAGGAATTAAGTTAGTTTGTGTTTTTCAATAGAAGTGCATTGTATACCATTGTCTCTCTATACACACACCAATTAAATAATACACAAATTGTCAAATAGTACATTCTTCAAAGGTAAACTTATTCGAAAGACATTTATTTATTGTACTAAAAACTACTTTCACGTTCGTACATAGGTTACATAGTGCAGAAATAAAAGTTTGTCTATTTACAATAGATTATCTATATAGATGGTTGTACTTTAACTATTTAGTGGAAGGTAAGATAGATGATCATTGTGTGTCCAAGTACATCTCATATGCATGCACTATGGATTGTGTTGCACCCCTTGTGTAATGTCGATCATAAAACATCTCTTTCATGAAGGTGCAAAGGCCTTCCAATTCAATACAACTATCTTGAAGTGTAATTATGTCCCCTTCTTCCACAAGTGGGAATTGGCATTCAACCTTGAATTTCTGCACAATATCATGACATTTGGTCGATAGAATTGAAGATAGAGACTGAACAGTGGTTGCCACATTTGTTGGCTGGTTTACCGAGCAACATGATTCTTCTAATATAATGGCTTCTACAATTGGAATTGAGGGGTTGCTAACATTGTTCGTTGTGTCTCCACTTAGGACTTCAATGATTTCGTGGTTATTCATGTTGCTTGCCATTTCCTGAGATAAATGAATGTAAAAAATGTATAAGTTGTAGTGCTAAAAATACCATGGTGTGCGTAGTAGCAAATGTCAACCTATGTGTGCCTAAACTGGATAGGTATTATATTATGCACGTGTATATTTAAAAATAAACTAAAAATACCAAAAGGTTGGGTGTCGAGTTGTTTAAATATTAGAGATGGTGTTGTGGAGTTTGGTTGGGAAAGTAGTTGTAAATTGTGTAGGTCATGGAATATCAAATTAAAAAAAGGGGTATGCGGCCAATGGTCAACTTTGTAGGAGAAATTTTATTAATTGTTAAAAAGCATAGCCATAACTCAACAGGAAAAAAAGTCAAGGAAATCTTATGCTATAAAAATTTAATTTTGCGTGGAAACTATAAGTAGAACAATTTAGTATAAGCAAGGAATTTTATTTTTTGTTAAAAGTGCAATGGCATATAGATTGTGTTAATTGAAAAATTTAAAGGTACAGGCATACCTATTAAGGATGTTAGGCTGTGGACAAATTTATTGACTTTGAAATCAATTTTTTTGTTCCTATTCAGAAAACAAACAATTCAATAGTTAATGTAAGTATAACTGTATTTTTGATATAAATTGCATGTGTTTTAGATCTCAGAAATAATCCTATGTAATGCACATGAGTTATTAGAGTAATATACATAAATACAAAAATAATATTATTATTTTTGTAAATTCAAATATTAACAAAAGATACACATAAAAATACACCTAATGTATTAAAAGTAATATTAAATTAAATGAAAGAAAAAATTAACATTATCTAAAAATAAATAAATTAAATTGACCATAGATATAATTAAATTCTTAAATAAAATTAAGGCTATAAAAGTTAATATTGCTTTGAAAAATTAGATTTATTAAAATCATGAAAGTAAAATTTAACTTTAATATTAAAAGTTACAAGTAAAACCTATTAATAAGGTAAAAAAATATGCATATTAGAGGTAGAATACATTAATTACAATTGTAGAATATGTTAGCTTAATTAACAAAAACAATTCCGATTTACTTATTAATAACTTTAAAAAATAAATAACTTATTGCAACTAAGATTATCATATGACATTTATTCCAATCTGTTGGTAAATGCAACATTTGTTCATTTTGTTATTTAATATTGGAATGAATGAATATCAATTTTTTAAATAATAACATATAATAAGTAACATATCATAATAGCACTATTAATTTAAAATAAATTAAAAATAAAATATATTTTAAAATAAATTGAATGTTGATTTTTGGTTGATCACTCATCCATATATAATATATGGAATAAAAATTTGATAATTTCTATATTATTATAAAAAATAATTAAATGCCACTATTTTGTCATTCTAATTATTGCATATGAAGTAATTTATTTTAATTAAATAGAAATATAATTATACATATATTTTAATTATATAGAAATTAAAATTTAAACAATACATATTTTAAAATTATTATTAACACAAACAATTTTAAAAATTTTAAACAATACATTTTAAAACTATTTAAAACAAAGAATGTTAAAAAAAAAAATTATAAATAAATCTTGAAAACATGTCATAAAATAATATTAGAAAATGTAGATTTGCTGCATCTTATCAAAGATGACCGAGAATAATCTCAATCATCCTATTTTCTTCACACATTAGCAGGGTCCAAAGTATATGCGGAAGGATCCTACCCATCATCATTCCAACTTGCTTCAATAGCATGGACAGATGAAATAGCAAGTACCAGTCAGAAATTTTTTGTTGAATCAAACTAACGGAAAGTACCACCATTTTTCATCTATTAAATGTCTTCTACCTTTAATTAGTGTTCGTAGGTAGAGCTATTTGAGAGATTTCTAATGATATAGTGGATAATGTTCTCATTATAACTATTTAATCAATCAATTCACGGAAGATAATTTTCAACAATATGTAAATTGAAACTTTATCAATAGATTAAGGGTCTATTGACATTTTGAATAATAATAGAACAAATGATCAATTGTAGAGAGATATAAACTATAAAATTTATAACTCAAACCAATCACTTACTCTGATATGAAATGAAAATTTAGAAACTAACCTTATTTAAATCTATTTGAAAACCAATTGCAATAATAGAACAAATTAAATTTCACTTGCTCTGATATGAAATGAAAACTCAGAAACTAAGCGTCTTCTTTCAATCAATTTGAAAACCAATTGCAATAATATAACAGATTAAAATTGCAACATATATTTGTTCAATATAATAAATTACTTAGAGCTATGCCAAAAATTTCATACAGCTGTAATAAAATTTGTCAGTGAATGTAATAAAAAGCTATAAACAGCTCTACAAGACCTTTGATGTTTTTAAGTTTCTTCTCATTTAAAAACAACGATGACGTATCTATTCTAAATATTTATCCCCACAGACACACTTAAGCCTGCTAAATAACATTGTGTGAAACTTAGAGCAAAAGAAAAAAGGAAAACATACGACACAAGCATTAAAAGGTAGCAATGCATTCTCAAAAGATGTGCCGCTAAAGCTTGTATAATAAGTATACCAGTTTGGTTAGCAAGGCTTGCATGTTAATAAAACAGGGAAGCTGCAGAGAGTTCTCTGTACCTTAGGGAAGTAAAAGGAAACTACTTGATTGAATTCTCACCATGAGATGCAAAGTCACAAACATATGCTGATGTTCCCTGACAGGATAGTGTTAGTTATATGTAAGGCACTTGCAAAAGAAACAGTTTGAACACTGTGATAATGAGCATTAGCAAGAGGTTAAAGTTAAAGATAAAAGATAAATTGCACTGTTTATGTCATTAATGGCTAATAAGAAGCCATCTAAGGAATTAGGTATCAATTCAATAATAAATAGGCAGGATTAGGGCTTTAAACACATGCCTGGACTTAAAAAGTGGAAGTAAACTAATTTTACACTAAGTTTTCTTGCCAAAATGACTATTTTACAGATGTTCCCTATATATATGGCTGCGCATATAGTGGACCACACATATTGTAGATATTTTAGGGAAAGTACCTAATCATTGAAATATTGAAATTAATACTAATCACTAAAAAAAAAAGTGTTATAAAACAATTTTACCTAAATTAAACAAAAGTTTTTGCTTAAATAGCCAGTACCTAAACATGGCAAAGTTAAACCTTACCATATGTATTTTATATGCCAAAAAAGTATGATTTAGTTTAAATATATATCAAGGGAAAGCATGCATTCCACGTATAGGGCTACATGGGAATGTATGTATTCCACATATAGGGATACATGTCAATATATTTCCTATAGGCAGAAAAGTAAAGGTTTTATTCAAGAAATAGTTGAGCAAACAGCCGCAATGTCGTGCCTTAGGATTTTAAGGAACTATTCATTGTAAATAACAGGAATCAGAGCAGATTTGGGGCAAACCTGAAGGATTTGTGTAGCGATACATTCAAAGTGAGAAAGGCTATAGAACTCATTAGTCTACTCAAGTTCAGGCTTAATCTTAATCTTCAATATAGAGAGTCATTCTTGAATTATTGTGGATGTCAGATTTTATATTGTTTATCTCTGATCTTTTCATCAGTTGATTCTTCGACAAACTGACTCTTGATTTCATGAGCAAAAAAAATTTATAATTCTTTTTGATTCAATAAAAAGTTTTAGCTACTATTTGAACGATTTCTTTTTTTTTTTAATTTCTTCAATCTTTCTATATGATTTAGATATAGCCTTATACTTGCGCAGGGTGGTTTGAAATGGTGAATTCTACCCCGTAGTCTAAGCATAATTAAGAGTCGATCGGTCAAATGACAGACTCAAAATTCAAACCAGATTGCTCAAGCTTTACAAGCATATTAAGCACATGTGTCAACCTAGTAGCTCTGGGAGAGGGTAAGCAAATTAATGAGTATATAATGAAGGCACTTTTGTGGATATCCCTTTGGCAAACTCCCTTGTAACTATTTAAGCTAAATGTGGAAGCATGGATGATTCTCGTGTTCAATACAATGGCTGAGCATGATGTTATTTTATGGATTGCAATCATTGCAGGCAATGCACAAAATTCGCATGCGGAGGAGGGCCTTGAACTGTTTAAGAAAATACAAAGCACAGGCATTAAACCAAATGATGTTACCTTTGTAGGTATCCTGAGTGCCTGTAGTCATGCGGGTTAGGTTGAGGAAGGTTGGCGATTGTTTGTGTCAATGAGAAAGGACCACCTTAGGTTACTTAGATGTATGCAGATTATAGCAAATATGTATGAAATTTTCTATGTGCGGTGAGCGGGTTTTTTAATCTCATGTTCTTTGATCATATGACCATGCAAACTCCTAAAAAAAAAAACCAGAAGTATGTGTTTCCTGCTGATTTTCCTGAAATTGTCGATTTCATATGCATATCTTTGTAAATCTTTGCCTGAACATTCAGCTATTCTGACCATTTGTGGTAAATTCTGTTCTGTATACTGAATAGAAATAACATAAAATATTCAAAAAATGAAACAAAATAACAATATAAAGGTATAGACTTCTATAAAACAATTAAAATTGTTACAATGGTGGAGAAACAAGAAGACATGGTCAAACAAACCATATAAGGGATCCAGTCTACTGGACTCGAGGTGGCTATTATTCCTTGAATGTCGATTCCTTTCTGAAAATGGGAAAACTACAAATGCAAAAACATAAAACAAAAAGAGCTAATACAGGCAGCGCTGAGATAAATAAATTGGTTGTTTAAACACACATTAGTATAGTAAATTGGTGATTTGTTATTGGGCTGCAAGAAAGATACAAGAAGAGTTTTTTCTTTTACCCTTTTGGGTAGCTTTCATTAGTGTAATTGCTTTGTTCAGTGAAAAAAAAAAACCCAAAAAAAATAAATAAACAAATTGTAATTTATTTCAACTATTTGTTTCAATTATTTATCACTAGTCAAACCGTCTTATTAAAAATCCATTTAACCAAAAAATGAATTGATCAATTTCATCTGTCAAGTTAATGTATTTAATGTGTTTGTCTTATTTTGAAGCACAAAACAAACCCCAACTCAAAAAACTTGTCCATGCAAAGATCAAGCGCTGCTGGTCTGGAGGGATTCATAAGATTCCTTGAAATCCTTTTCCAATGAATTACTGTCTTTAACATGTTTAGGTGTTGGTTAGCCTTCTTGAAATGACTTTACATTTTTTAGAATCTTTCTTCTAATTCAACTGTGTAAAGTATACATAATTTAAACCAGAAACACATGGCAATAATTTTTATGGTACAACATAAAACAAAGGATAAATACAGGGAGAACAGATAATGATCTCAGAAATGAAAAGGAGGAAATACCTAGTCCAGACGAGAGTAAGTGCAACAATGAGTCTCCAAGCATAAAGGATAGCAGTGAACCTTCAAGCAAAGTTGTAAGTAGTTTCAACAGAAAGCACATATAAATTTTAAACCATGCAATAAGGTTTGTAGGGCTCCTAAGTCGGCAAGAATTTTCTGAAAGTAATCAGCCGCCAGAGTTCCAAGCCATGTTGTAAGTTAAGAGGCTGTATTGAATGCTAGTCAAATCTCATTAAACAAGAAGCCTGCATTAACACAATATGGATCTGTCTAATTGGATCATCTTAACCGAGAAGATGGTCATCGAGGACGTGTACAATATTAATGGAGTTTAACTGATCACGCCATCGAAGAATAGAATGATTTAGATGGGTCAAATTAATTTGTGAGGAAATTAATTTGTGAGGACAACAGATGGTCACTTCTCATTACATTCATTCCTCAACTCCGATCAAATTAATTTGTCCGGACAGAGCAGCAAAATGTCACTTTTTATTAAATTCATTCTTGAACTCTCTATTTATACATTATAATGTGATAGTTGTTAAAATTTAAAATAGAAAAAAAATGCAAAATAAATAAATATATAAACTAATTAATTAACCTAGTGGATAGCCATTTAGAAGAACAATCGAAATCACCAAATATAAATATAATACAATCAATACTAAATCGTAACAAATCCATTACCTTGAAAATTGACACATAGCATATAGGGGTAAAAAAAAAAGGTTGGATTTAGGTTTGGTTTCTAAGCCAAATCTTGCTGCTGAATTAACGAGTTCTAAAATCGTAAAAAAGATTCATATAATTGGCAAACTGAAAACAAATCGATGGCAAAAAACAATATTTTTAAATAAAATTAAATTTAAAAATTTAAATATTATTAATAATAAAATAATAATTTACGATGGTGATAGGTGTCATTTATGATTTCACCTTTTATGAGTGAATATGTGACGAATTAAATATGCTTAGAGTTGCGTGTGAGAGTAAAACCAAAAAAAAGTAACATTGACAAATTACTCCATCTTCTCACATAAATGGCTGACACTCATCCACCAGACTGACAAAAAATAATTAAATCAGGTTTGAACGATATTTTGAATAAGATTTAATGATATTTGTGGGTGCAGGAATATGGTGAGAATCTCGGGTGAATGGATGGCCATGAAGCTCCCAATGGTAGTCATTGGCCTCTCCATCACTCTCAACCATAGATGTAAAAAAATAGGCTGGGCCTTTCCAAGATGGGAATGCCTACGGCGTAATTAAACTAGTAGTTGTGCATTTGTGGGTGTGCAAGGAATATTGAATAGGTTTTATATTTGTAAAGGGAAGTTCATAAATATGGTGAGAATAATTTAATTGCTTGTTTGGGTGAGTTGTTGGAGTTAATACGAAATTTGGAAATAAGGTTCAGTTTCGACAGTTGTTTTGCAATGAAGTTAAATCTTTGGTTTGTGTGAAGTGTTGGTTTTTTAAGTTTGCATGACACATCTACTTTGCCTGATTGTTAATCATTGATAATCCCCAATTGTACAAGTTGTAGTTCAAAAATACTTGTCAAACTCTGGCATTGGTTGGAGGATCAAAGTCAGAGCCCAACAAATGAAGAAGAACATATACAACTTAATATACATTTCCATCTCAATGCATTAGTAACTATTAATAATGGAAATGTGTTGTTCTCAAACAAGTCACTACACATTAATAATCAATGACAATGTCACATTCTACACATTACTCTATTTAATATCGGTTGCATATCGTAGTTTAGACGATTTCAATTCTAGCTTTAGAATATTGACACTTCCCTTCGTGTTTAGCATATTGTTGTTGTTTATAGCACATGTCTTCGTTGAAGTCCAACACATTAAAAAAGAAGAAGATGAAAGTGGAATCATGTGCTTCCTTTTTCGTAAAGAATGTATTTCATTGCACTTTCGTCTTAAATTTTGAGGTCAATTTAATATATATATTCCTACAAATGCACAGAAACCAAAGTTGATCCTTTGGTAGGTTTTGGAACCCTTGAACGAAGTCGGTCCTATGGTAGGTTCAAGAACCATATTGAGTAGCCGACAAAAGAACAGACTTGAAACTATTTTAAATCAATTTTTAGTATCAATCAGTTCTAGGAGATAATGAATTGTGTTGGCTGAAAAAATGAATCGACCTTAATGAAATATGATAATAGCTTTAGATAAATAGACTGCAATATTGAAAAGTACAAATGATAGAATTGACGCTCAAAAATAAAGCTAAGGATTACATATCCTGAATAGATTCTAATTTGATTCTGTCAATTTATTAAACAATGCAAATGGAGGCAATCGTGCTTCAAAATGTACAATCATGTCAATTAACATTTCTCATGTTGAAAGTGGAGGCATTCTTCAAAACTTGTAATGTACGCAACATCAACGAAATAGTAGGAATGAAAATGGACTTTATTTGCATACAATAAATGTTAGGAAAAAATCATGTAGGCCAATGGGTTAAATTTATAGAAGTTTGAAGGTAGCTTCTCCTATAGTTTGTCAGTATTTTATGTTTACTTCACCTATGAAGAATTACATATCCTAAATAGATTGTAATTTGATTGTGTGAATTTCTTGAAAAGTGCAAATGACTGAATCACGCTTGAAAATGTAATTGCAATAGTTCTTCAAAAATAGAAATATATGCAATTGTACATAAGAAAGACGATGAAAAGCATACTTATGTACAATTAATGTCAGTTATGATGACTAACAGATAAGGGTTCCCGAAGTAAATTCAGACCATGATATATAAATAAGATATTTGGTCCAAAGAAAATGTAGTTTGTAACAAAGGAAGAACAAATATAGAATTTAGTATAAAGTTCTTAGGCAAGTAAAAAAACTTTCAGACAACCTGTGTTGGATTAACCTCGGTTAATCCAAAATGTAGTTCAAAAATACTTGTTGAGCTACAATATACAAATTAGAATGTTGGTCCAAAAAATATATAGGTCGTAACCAAGGAAGAAGAGGTATAAAATTTTGTATAAAGTGCTTACACAACTAACAAATATTTCAAAGAACTTGCATGGGATTTTGATGACAAAGATGAAATGAAGCAAAGATATAGCGCAAATCCTAGAGAAAGAATAAATTTGTAAAATTGTTTTGGCACTACATGGATATTTGTTGGAACTTTCTATTAAACACGTTGGCTCCAATGGTTAGTTGAAGCAAAGATCAAACTTGGTTGGCCAATTATGTTGCATAAAAAACTCAGTTGTCATTAATAAAACATGATGAACTCTTCTTGCCTTGATATGTACAACAAGCATGGAATTCCAGAACTACTATGAGTGGAAGTCAAAAATGACAATCTATCTTAAGAAATTGGGGTTGTTTAGAGTAACTATGGGTCTGGAAACTAAACCATCACTAATTGTAGAAAAACCAGAGTGGTTTAACAAATGTGATGAAGCATATGGTACTCTATGCATGTCTATATCTCATGATCTTATTTTTTACGTTGAATCTTCTACAACTCCAAATGATGTATAGACAACATTAGAAGGTTTGTTTGGTAAACAAGATGAATTAAGGGGACACCAATTGGAGAATGAGATAATAGGGTTAAATCCATGTAATTTTGATACAATTCAAGACTTATTCACGAAACTAAAGGTTGTAAGATTACAATTGAAAGCATGTGGGATTGAGAAGAAAGATTCACAATTGATTCTTAGCATTTTTTCCAAACATAGTCCAAACCATTCAGTTTTTGTTTCTACATTCTATGCCACGAAAAGTGCCTTAGGAACCAACTATAAAATTCCTTCTCTTGGTCAGTTTGCAAATGAACTAGCAAAAGAAAAAGACATGTTGATTCATATGGGCACAATTAAGCCCTCTAAATATCATGTCTTGGCTGCAAATCAGGGCACAAGAGATCAAAAAGGGTCTTTTAAGCAATAAAAGAAACAAAAGAACCAAGGAGAAAAGAAGCAAGAATAGAAATTGGATGCCCCAAGAGTAGAAAATGATGCATCTTCTTCAAAAAGTGATAAACCCAAGAAGGAGAAAAGTAAGTGATCCTATTGTAAGAAACTTGGCCATGATGAACACAAATGTTTGAAGAAGCAAATTGATCACTTGTCTCCTCTTCTTGAAAAGAGCAACATCAAGGTACCTGATTCTATCAAATCAAGTTCATCTCAAGAATCTTCAAAGGATACAAGTAGAGAGAAAGGAAATGGCAAGGCCTTAGTTGGTATTGCTTCACAACTGGATTCCTGGATTATGTACTCAGGTGCTTCGCACCACATGGATTCATCAAAAGGTAGTTTTTCCTCCTTGGAGTCATGTTCTATGCCATCTATTCTTTTGGGTGATGACACTCCTGCCAAAGTGCATGGGAGAGGGTCTGTTGGAATGGGTGAAGGAACATTTCATGATGTACTTTGTGTTCCATCTTTGTCAACTAATCTCCTATATTTTTATCACATCACTCATACATGCTCTAGCAAGTGGTTCAAGTTTACTCTAGGCATGGTGATAATCAATGACATGCACAATGGGTCTATAGTTGCAGTGGGAAAGGAAGATCAACAGTCTAGACTGTATCACTTCTCTCACTTTGATCTCGATTCTCCTTCACCTGCACTACTCACTCACTTAGATGAGGTGAGTCATTTGTGGCATCAGTGGTTTGGCCACTTGAACTATCGCTACTTACAACAGATCATTCAACATGACATGGTTACAGGGTTTCCTTCTATTCAATTTTCTAATGGAGTTTGAAAAGGATGTAATCTTGGCAAGAATCCAAAAGAAAATTTTGATAAAGGCAAAGCATGAAGAGCCACATAGCCTTTGGAGCTAGTACATAGTGATTTGGCAGGACCATTTCCACATGCTTCTTTTCGAAGAACCAAATATGTCCTGACATTAATTGATTATCTTTCTAAGTATACCTTTGTATATTTTCTCAAACAAAAGTATGAATTCTTTGAGTATTTTCAAGAATTCAAAGATTTTGCAGAGAAACAAATAAGGAAAAGCATCAAGGTTCTACGCACCGATAATGGGGGGAATATGTCAACCAAATGTTAGAGCAGTTTTGTATCTCAGAAGGAATGGATCTTCAACAAACAATTCCCTACACTCCACAACAAAATGGAGTTGGACAATGAAAGAATTGGTCCTTTAAGGAAATGGCTAACAGTATGATCCACTCCAAATCATTCACACCTCAGTATTGGGCAGAGGCCACGAACTGTGCATGTTATATCCAAAATTGGGTTCCTCATCAAGCTTTGAAGGGGGTAACTCCTTTTCAAGATTGTACCGGTCAGAAACCCAGAGTCACATACTTTTGAGTGTTTGGGTCTCCTGCATGGGCCCGCATTCCAGAAGAGAAACGCAAGGCTATGGATCTGCAAAGAAGTGATTGCATATTTGTTGGGTATCCAGATGGTGTCAAAGGATATAGGCTTCTCCATCCTACCACACATGAGATTTTCATTGAGAAGAGTGTTCATTTTGAGGAAAATACCTCCAGTTCTTCTTCTACCACTTCTTCATCCTTCATTCCTATGGAGACATTGCGACTGCATGATAATAGTTCTTCTAAGGATTTTAATCCTCCTAATTGTACTAAGGAGTCTTCCTTTTCAAATGATGATGATTAGAATCCATCTTCCACCTCTCTTAGTCATCATTTAGAGGGTAAAGATTCTCCTTTAGATCCCCCATGTTCTCTAGCTAATAGGCCTCTTTAGGATCGTCAGACATTGGAGTCAGCGGGTGATTGGGTTGGTGATCCTTCATATGAGATAAGAACAAGGTCAAAGTTTGAGAAAGCTCCACATCTCTTCATTTCTATAAATTTTGATCCATAATCCTTTCAGGAAACTTAGTGTCCTTGAGTGGGATGCTTCTATGCAAGAGGAGTTCAATTCCTTAGAGAGGAACCATACCTAGTATTTAATCCCTCTTTCTAAGGGAAGGAAACTTGTTCGGTGCAAGTGGATTTATCGAATAAAATTTTTTGCAGATGGGTCGATTGATAAGCATAAGGCTCCCTTGGTTGCCAAAGGATTCTCCCAAGTTCCTGGGATTGACTAAGTTGAGACTTTGGCACCTGTATCCCAGATGAATTCAATCTGAGTTGTTCTTTCTATTGTTGCAGCTCATCATTAGGAAGCTCATTAGATGGATGTGAAGAGTTCTTTTCTTCGTGGTGACCTTCAGGAGGAGATATATATAGAAGAGCCACAAGGGTTCATCCAGGACCCTTCACTTGTTTGTCGCCTTCAGAAGTCTCTCTACGGCCTTAAACAGACTCCTCAAGCCTGGTATGCCAAGATGGAATCCTTCCTTTTATCATCTGGATTCACTCGGTGCCAAACTGATCTGAATGTCTACATTTTGTAGAAGGATGATACTCTCACTTTCCTCATTCTCTGTGTTGAAGACTTGTTGATCATGGGGAGACACTCATCCCAAATCATGACAATCAAAATTTCCCTTCATTATTGGTTCTTGATGTCTGACTTAAGCCTTCTCTACTACTTCTTAAGGATTAAGATCACTCATCCACCTTATGGTATCTTCTCTGCATAGCCTAAGTATGCTCTTGATATTATTTATGGATTTCACATGACTGACTATATATCTACACCAACTTCATTTCTATCAGGAGTCAAACTTGAGGCTTCTTCTTCTTCATCCTTGGTCGATGCTACCTTGTATCATCAATTGGTTAGCAACCTCATATATTTGACTTACACGAGGCCTGATATTTCATAGGTTGTGGGCATAGTCTCTAGGTTTATGCAGGAGCCACATGAGCTGCATTGGAAAGAAGCAAAGAGGATTCTTCATTATATCCAGGGTACTGAGAGTTATGGGATTCATTGTGTAGCGGATGTGGATATTGACTTGGTAGGATACACAGATTCAAATTGGGTAGGCGATTCTCAGGATCGCAAATCTACTTTGGGGTATTCCTTCTCTCTTGGTTCAGGCCCAGTTTCTTGGTCAAGTAAGAAGCGGTCTTTTATTGCTCTTTCATCTATTGAGGTCGAGTATCGAGGAGCAGCTATTGCAGCTACTGAGGCTATTTGGATTCATAACATCCTCACCGAGTTTAACATTCCTTTCTGAAAGCCAATAGTCATCTTTTGTGACAACTAGAGTGTCATTCAGATTTCTCCCAATCCGTTGCATCATTAGTGGACCAAGCACATTGAGATTCACATGCACTACATTCAGGAGTTGATTCATGAGTAGGTCCTTGATCTTCAGTACTGTCAGATATCATATCAAACTATAGACATCTTCACCAAACCCTTCACCGATAGCAAGTTCGTTCACTTATATGCTTTTCTTAGGGTGCAACAGTTGTCTCCTTCCACTGGAGCATTTTAGTTTCTTATTCTCTCTCTTTTGGAGAGGACATTTCTCTCACTGAGTTTTCTCTTTTTCTCCAGTTATGAGAGGTTTCACTGTAGTTGTACATGGGTACCTAACATGGCCTTTTTGTCGGGACCCATCATCTATGTACTACATTATTGTCCTCCCTAAGTTGCACTTAAGGGGGGGGTATTGGAGTAAATGGTTCTTTTCCATTTTACTCTTGACTTAAGATTACTTAGGAGAACTTATTTATTAGGAGGATGTTATTTAGGAGGATATTATTTAGGTGGATATTGTAGAGTCCCACTTGGACTGTAACTCCTCCTATGATATAGTTAAGTCCAATTTAGAATCTAACTCCTCTTATGATACGGTTGATTCCAATTTGGACTCTAACTCTTCTAGAGGATATTGTTGAGTTCTATCAGTACTCTACTTCCTCCAGGTTGAGACACTTGTCTCAATCTTGTCCATGCTTCATATCATCTCTTGCCTATATAAATAGGCTACCTTGCTTGTATTTGATATATTGGATATATTGGAAATACTAGGATATTGGATATTGGAGATTTCTCTTGACATTATTATGGCTCTGAGCATTCACATCAAGTTTATCTAGTATTTTTATTATGTCCATTTATTTCTAATTGTTTGATCTAAGTCTTTCATTACATTCTGGTTTATATATGTTTTCTCAGATTTTAACATCGAAGAGGAAAAGCCAGAGGTGGAAGGAGAGATGCAGATCTAACTGTGATGGATATGTTGAGACAAATTGTAGCTTGATTAGAAGTTGTTGAAATGGCCCAGAGAAGAGGTCGACATATTGAAGATGTAAGTGATCAAGAAGAAAAGGCAAATAAAGAATCAATTGAAGAAGGCAAAGAGCAACCTGAACTTGAACAAGGTGATGATATTTTTATAAAATTCCTAACTAGGGTAAATGAAAGAACACATTTCAATCCAACTAATTATAATGGAAAGTTGGATTGAGATGAATTGCTTGATTGGATCACAAAGATGGAGAAATACTTTGATTATGAGAGCATTAACGATGATAAAAAGGTGAAGTATGCTTGCACAAAGTTGAGAGGACATGTATCTTTATGATGGGAACATTTCCAGACTGATAGACATAGAAGAGGCAAGGGAAATATTAAATCATGGGATAGGATGGTGAAGAAATTGAAGGCTAAGTTCTTACCTTCTGATTACCAAGTAAGTTTATTTAGGAACTTGCAAAACCTAAAGCAAAAGGATCTTATTATGAAGGAGTATACCGAGGAATATTATAGGTTGGATATCAGATGTAGTCATACAGATGATGATGTTTTGAGGGTTGCAAGGTATCTTAATGGTTTAAGGACACATATTCAAGATGGGATCGGTTTGGTTAAGTTGAGAAGTATAGAGGAAGATTATCAATATGCCCTAAAACTTGAGGAGAAACAAAACAAAATACATGAACAAAGACAAAGAGGAAGATGTTGAAGATTTCAGAGAGGAAGAACCTTTGTTGGTGGAGGAAGGCCTCCTGTAGATCAGAACAAAGGAAAGGCAGAGTTCAAAGAAGAGAGTTCATATCGAAGGGATGACAAAAATTTCCATAGAGGTAGTGGATCAAGTAGTTATAGGAAAGATGATAGAAGAATGTTTATAGGAACATGTTTGAAATATGGTGGAGAAGGACATTGCGCCTTTGAGTGTACTCAAGGTAATTCAGATAAGAGGACAAAGAATAAGGGCATATATGATTAGTAGAGAAAGATCCTACAAAATCTTTGAATGGAATCAGTGGATGGTGAAGCCCTAATGGTGAGAAGAGCTCTATGTCATTAAGAGACATATCAAGAATCATTGTTGGGGAAAATTTTGTTCAAGACAAGATGCAAAGTTGAAGGAAAATGTTGCAAAGTGATCATTGACAGTGGTAGTTCAGAAAACATAGCCTCTGAGGAGTTGATGAACAAGTTGAAGTTGCAGAGATTGAAGCATCTAAAACCTTATCAGATAGCATGGATAAAGGATGATCATAAGGTGCTGGTTAGTGAATAATGTTTAGTGAAATTGAAGATATGGTCTTATCATGATGAATTTCTTTGTGATATTTTGCTTATGGATGCGTGTCATATTTTTTTGGGTAGACCATGGAAGTATGTTAAACAATATTTGCATGATAGAAGAAGGAATAGGTATAATATTGTTGCAAATGGGATGAAACAAGTGTTGTTGCCTTTGATAGAGAATCATAAGAGTGAAATTTGTACTAGTGTTAGAGTTTGTTTAGTTGAAGGAAGAAAAATCTTGGATGATTTGAAAAGTGACTACATGTGTTATGCTTTGATCCCTAATAAGTTAGATTTGGAATCGGAAGAGGAACAACCTAAGGTTGTTGACAAGGTATGAAGACATAATCTTAGATAATGTGCTTGGTGGATTACCACCTATGAGGAATATTAGTCATTGCATGGATCTAATCCCTAGAGCTAGTTTTCCAAACAAATATGCACACCGAATGACACCTGCAAAGAATGAAGAGCTTAATATACAAGTGCAAGAATTGTTGAGGAAAATTTTGATTAGAAAGCTTGGGTCCTTGTGCAGTGCCTGCAGTATTAACACCTAAAATGAATAGAGAGTGGAGAATGTGTACTGATTCTAAATCCATAAATAGGATCACAGTGAAGTATAGGTTTCCTTTGATGAGGATGGATAATATAATGGATTATTTGAGTGGGGCAAAGTATTTTACAAAGATATATTTGAATAGTGGGTATCATCGTATCAGAATCAAAGAAGGAGATGTGTGGAAGATTGCATTCAAGACAAATGAAGGATTGTATGAGTGGTTAGTAATGCCCCTTTGATTGACTAATTCACCTAGTACTTTCATGAGGTTGGAGAATGAGGTATTGAATACATTCTTGGGTAAGTTTGTGATAGTTTATCTATATGACATTCTAATTTTCAGTAAGGCAAAGGAGGGTTATTTGTTACATCTGAGACAAGTATTATAGAGGTTAAGAGAATAGATGTTGATAATAAATATCAAGAAGTGTACTATCATGAAGGATGAACTTGTGTACTTAGTATTTGTGATCTCAAAAGATGGATCCTGAGAAGGTTAAAGCAATTGTTGAATGGCCTACACCTGAAAGTGTTGGATAGGTGAGATCATTTCATGGCTTGTCTAGTTTCTACCAAAAGTTTATCAGTAATTTCAGTTCGGTTTATAGTCTTGTGGCCAAGACCATGAGGGGAGATAGAAATGATTTCAAGTGGACACATGGATCAAATAGGAGTTTTGAATTGTTGAAGCAAAAGGTGACTAAACAACCCATTTTAGCTTTACCTGATTTCAAAAAGTATTTCAAGTGGACTGTGATACAAGTGGAATTGCAATTGGAGCAGTACTAACTCAAGAAGGTAGACTTGTTGACTATATTAGTGAGAAGTTGAATGATGCAGAGAGACTATATTTAGTTTATGATCAAGAGTTCTATTTCATAATTCAAGCCTTGAAGAAGTAGAGACATTACATGTTCCTAAGGCGTTGTGTTGTATACTGATTATCAAGCATTGCAATATTTGAATAGTCAAGGTAAGTTGAATCAGAGACACATAAGATGGGTAGAGTTCATGCAGAGTTATAATTTTGTGTTGAAGCATAGGAGTGGTAAGTCAAACAAAGTTGTCGATTCTTTGAGTAGAAGAAGAAATTTGTTAACAAGAATGAGAGTTGAGTTGTTGGGATTTGATGAGTTGAAGAACTTGTATGAGGAAGACCCTGATTTTGCAAAACCTTGGAAAGATTGCAGAGAACCTGTTGTTGCAAACATAAGAAAATGGTTGGATTATTTTATTCAGGAAGGTATGTTATTCCTAGGAATCTAGTTGTGTATACCAAGGAGCTCAATGAGGGACAATCTAATTAAGGAAAAGCATTGTGGAAGATTAGCTGGACACTTTGGCATTAACATGACAATGAATTTGGTAAGTGAGAATTAATTTTGGCCTCAAATTCATAAGGATGTCAGAAAATTTGTTCAGAGTTGTAGAATTTATCAAGTTACTAAGGGAAGTAGTAAGAATATTTGATTGTATACATCTTTGACAGTACTAGAGAGACATCGGGAAGACATTAGCATGGATTTTGTACTTGAGTTACTGAAAACATAAAGAGGTAATGATTCTATAATTGAGGTAGTAGATAGATTTTCCAAGATGTCACATTTCATGCCTTGTAATAAGACTACAAATGCAATACATGTAGAAGACCTATTCTTTAACAAATTGTGAGATTGCATGGGCTACCTAGAAGCATAGTTTTAGACCGAGATAGTAAGTTTCTTGGTTACTTTTGGAGAACACTTTGGAAGAAGTTGAAAACTAAATTGAAGTTTAGTTCTAAATTTCACCCACAAATAGATGGACAAACAGAGGTAGTAAATATGAGTTTGGGGATTCTTCTGAGATGCTTGGTTGGAGATAAGACTGGGAATTGGGATTTAGCCCTAACACAAGCAGAGTTTGCATACAATAATTCAATGAATAGGATTACATGGAAGACACCATTTGAAGTAGTTACAAGGATGAATCCTAAAAGTGTATTAAAGTTGAGAGGTATTAGTCACGAGGTTAAGAGGAGTGCAGAAGTAGAGATGTTTGCATATCACATGAATTAATTACATGATCAAGTGAAAGAACATTTGGAGGATATGAATCAAAAGTATAAGGAGAGAGCAGATGAAAAGAGGAGAAACAAGGAATTCAAAGTGGGAGATGATGTGATGGTATATTTGAAGAAGGGTAGATTTCCTGTTCGAACACATAGCAAGCTGAAGATGAGGAATTTTGGACCTTGTAAAATCTTGAAGAGATTTTATTCAGGGAATGCATATAAAGTTGATTTTCCTAATGACATGGACATATCACCTATATTCAATATTGAAGGTCTATATGAGTATCTTGAGATAGATTTTAGTGAAGACAATGGACCAGATGTGGAATGATAGTATCCTAAGAAGCATATGGTAATAATAGAAGAGATTTTGGATAGAAGAATTAGAAGAAGCACTAGAGGTAAACAATATACAAAATATCTTATCAAATGGAAGGACATGTTGGAAATATATTGAGGCTATTGAGGCTAGGTGACTGAGAGGGGGGGGGTGAATCAAGAACCAATAAAACTTAGTTTCTTTTATCCTTTATTAGATTGAGTAATCTAATTGCATGCATAGAACATAAAATCATTAAACATCCATAACACTTGACACAATATTTGGTTACCCAGAAACCTTCCAAATAGAAAGTAAAACTTGGGTGGGGATGGTACCCACAAGATTTAGTACTGCAGCATAAATTTAGCCTGTTAAAGCTTACAATTGACCACTTCTGATGGTCTGCCCTGTTAGGAGAAATAAGGACTATTAGGTCCACCTTGTGAAAGGATTTGTACAATAAAATTAAGTATGCAACTTTGTAAGGATATTTGAAAAGGATTGTTAAGTCCAACTGGTTAAAGGATTTTGTTGATACACCTGTTAGGATGAACCAGTGAATGATCTGTTATGCAACTCTGATTTGCTGAATGAGATCCTTTGAGATAATACTGATCACCTAGATGTGATAGATGAGTCTCTGTTGTTCCATTTACCGTTATAGTCTTTTAATCAAACTGCTATTTCATATTCGCATGTATTCTCACTTCTCTTGTACTACCTTTGGATAAATAAAGTATCTTACATATATATCTTATCCAAATCAATTATCTTCATAAGTTAGCTTCTGTGATATAAAATAATATCCAACAATAAGAACTAAGTCAGCCTAATAATGATACTCGGGTCCAATAATCCACTCGAGTGATATACTGACACTCAGGCAATATGATGATACTCGAGTGACATAGTGAACTGGCAATCTCTGGCACTCAGGTGACACTGGGTGCTCAGGTCACATTGATCACTCAAAGATAGTAACTCGGGTAACATTGGTGACTCTGGTGATACTATTTGCCACTATCTGCTCGGTTGACACTACAACTGCTCGGGTTACACTTCAAGTTGCTGGCTCGGTCAACACTATATTCATATAAGTGACTAAGTGTTTTAACACTAATCTACAACATGTCTTGCCATAAGATCAACAATATCCCCCTCTGGCATTAGTGACAAAAACACTTATCATACAAATTTTTTTGATCAAAATGTTGATTCAAAACTCCCCCTTACCATGTGCTTGGGTACTTGCTTGGGTTTTGACAACTGCTCTGTAACTCGGTTATAACTGACTCTATTTTTTATTTTCCAAAATTGTTTTTGATTTTGTGCTATGTATATCTTCCTTTGCTCTGTACATGTATTTCCTTATATATATACATATATATCTTATCTTTCCTCCTTGTATATATGCATATATTTCCTATCTTTCCCCCTTGTTTTTGACACAAATGCCAAAAAGCATAACTACAAGGTAATACCAAAATATGATAGGAAATCACAATGTACCTTCAAAATTTGAGACAAAGTCTTGTTCCAATTATCTTGCAACACCTTCAGGATGTGCAACTCAATCTGAATCTCTGGTGACAACTCCATCATAAGCTCTACAACTAAATTTTTTTATCATGGATGAGTGTCTTAGCATGAGCAATATGTTTTTGCATGACATCCATGTGTGGAAGGAGTCGGCTTTGTATTTCTGTAAGGGATTCCCTTGTTCTACCTTCTTCCCTTAGTAAATTTTCCTGTAGATCAGTCAGATACTTGATCTTTACAAAATGTGTTGAACTTGAACTTGGATCAAGTGCCAACTGGTTTGCACTTGCCTTCAAATCATTGTCTATCTTTGTCAGATTTTTCTTGATTTCCATGGTAAAGTTGGAAGTATCACTCGACTTTACAAATAATGCCACAACATTATTCACAGTGGTTTCTAGAGAGCTAATGAGAGTGGTTAGCTTCACTTGATCTATTGTAATTTTACCTGCAACATTCATTGGAACCTTATTCTCAAATTTCTTTTCTACCTTCTGCAGTAATTTCTCCTGACCATTAAGATTTATGTTGAACTTGTGAACTATGTCAACAAGTTGTTCCATAATAGAGTCATTCTCATTGACTTCAATTTCTAAAGAATCAAGGAACATACCTTTGATATCTTCCAATACTCTATTCCTTTTCTTCTCAGCTCAGAGCTTCTATTGTCTTGCTCTTTTCTTCCACATCTCCCCAAGTGTATCCATTTGCTTGGCTGTCAAGTTAGAAAGATCCCAATTAGGAATCACAATGTCTTCCTTAAGATCAATTTCATCAGTGATTGTTTCTTTACCCTTGACCTTAGGATGAGGTGAATGAATGATTTCTTTGCCTTTCCCATCATCATCCTTAATCTTTCCATCCTCAGTGTTGTCCTCAGTACTCAATCGGGAGAGGTCATTGACATTCTTTGCACCAACTGTAGAATCTATATCAACTATAGAAACATTCACAGTGACCTTTTGTGACTCAGTTTGGCTTGGCCTAGTAGTAGGTAGAGCCTGATGCTTGGTTCCTAATTGACTTGATGTAGATTATGTAGTATTTTCCTTGCTTGGAGATAACACACTCTGAATAGGTGATTGGGGCAGGGATGCCATCACCTCTACTGCTATCTGTTCAACATTAGATTCTTCAATGGTCTGAACATCAGGTAACTCTTCATCTTTGACTTGTACAGTAGGGTATGTACTCTATTCCTTTGCCTTATCTTCTTCCTTGATTTCAAAAAGTGTCTTCCATATCTTTGTTGCGGACTGCACAACATCCTCTATTTTCTTACTTAAGATTTGAAAAGTCCTAAACCTTGGAGTGTGATTACTCTCATACTGAGTCAGCACATCTTTTGCCTCTTTACTAGTCATAGTAGGCATGACTTGCTTCAAGGTTTGAAATCTGACATCCTTTTCAATCTGAACTGCATTGTGCTAGTGAATGGTGATTGCCTTGAGAAGGTCTTCAATCATATGGATTTTCAATTCAAATGGATCATACTTCCATCTTGCCATTTTCTCTACTAATGCATCCTCAATCACCTTCTACTCATCTTTGGTTCTAGAAGCATACTTCAATGATTTGAGAGATCCATACCACTACCTCCTTTCAATTCTTCAATCTTCTGCTCAAACCTAGGTGGTGGCTTCTTGAATATGATTGTATCTTCTTCGTCATCTTCCTTAGGCAATCTTAGTCTTCTTCTGGATCTAGTGAAAATAGGGGTAGAGGCCTTAGGTGTTTTCTTGGGGGCTAGCCTCTTCTTCTTAGGAGGCTCTTCTTATACCTCTTCTTCTTTCTCATATTCATCATCTTCTATCTTTATGTCATCCCCTTTACTTTTAGTGATTGAAGGAGGAAAGTCAGAAGACTTGGCATATCTATTTGCAATCTTCTCAATTCTCTTCCTTCCTCTCTTCAAGATTTTAAGAATCTCAATTTCCAAAGATATTCTGCCCTTTTCTTCTTCATAAGTACCAAAATATGGTGCTTTGGGATCAACAGGCTCATTCACAAAAGCTTCAATGATGTCTCTGGTCTCATCTATTTTAACCTCATATGGAAGAGGTTTCACCCATGCAACCCTAGGCTTGACTACTTGAATCTATACTTTGTCACAGTCAACTACGAATCAAATATCATCTTTATAGTCATCTACCAATTGTTTAGGAATTCTATATCTATTATGCATCTTCTCTCTAAAACTCTCAAAGTAAGCATCCATGATGCTTTCAAAGTTATCTCCTAATTCTGCTATGAATTCATTTATCTGATAGACTATTGGTCTATCCTTTTTCCATACAATTGTGCCTTTGGAAGGGAAAAAATTTTGAACATAAAATAATATGCATACCAAGAGTGAACCGAACTTACACGGATTGGTCTTGGATTCCCGAATGCTCTCCATGTTTTTGCTCAGTCGGATGAGCTGCAACTCGGCAAGGTCGAATGAAAGATTGTTCTTGACCACTTTGTATGACAAGTCCACAACCTCACATGGTACATTATTTTTTTGGCTTGAATTGTATATCTTGTGCACAATTACATGAATTCCAAACTTCAATTCCATGTCAGTGACTCCATTCAATTTCATGCCTCTTCCATCCCACTCGGCAAGAGTCTTCTTGGGTAGGTCATCCCGGGGTAGCATTTTGGTAGCTTTTGGTTTGTCAAGTGTTGGGTACCCTATCAAATGGTGTACCATTGTCTTAGTGATCTTCACTGGTTGCTCCAACCAGAGATGCATGTTGTGAACACGGCTCAAAACAAACCTAATCCATTTTATCTGAAAGTTTTTTGACATATGCATAATGTAGGTTAAACCCTTGACTTTGAGGTGCTTATGTTCTGGCTTCAGATTCCCGTCCACATAGATTTTCTTACATTCTTGATTCATTTCTAATGTGCCTAGCTATTGAATGGTGCAATGATAGAAAGCTCAAATGTCATTAATCAACAGTACCTTCGGAGGAATTTGGGAATGGGCTCCCATCCGATCTATCTCCTCTGCACTTGCTAGATGAAGTTTAAACTTTGGCAATTCACAAACAACATTCCTCACCAACATCTAGGATCCTTTCTTAACCTTACTGTTGGACAAAGATGCCATAATTGCTCAGAGGATTGATAAAACTTCATTGTAACTAAATCTTTCAAACACAAATTTGCTCTAAGATAGCTAAAAGCTCTTAATCACTCTATAAACTGTAAACAATAACCCTTTGATTTCACCATTTATGAGAAATTTCATTATAGATTTTCATTAAATGCTCTATACATGGTAGTTGTGACAACTCGGGTAGTTCTCCCAAAATTTCTTGGAAGCTCGGCAAAAACTAACTTTGCATCTTCGAAATCATACAACCTGACTTAACTCGATTAAGCCTGAGTAACTTGGCTGTAACTAAGATTCTGACTTAGTTAGAACCATAATATGTCCTAGTGCATCACTATGTAGATTTAGACTTGCTAGCATATCTGGAACTGATGTATGGTGACTTGTATGTACAGTTCCAGTTATCTCTTTGCATATTTATTCAGAGATGGTGGATCCACCCAACTCACTATTTTCGATGCCATTTGATCCTTCATTGTTTTGGTCTAGATTCTCAGGAGACTTCCTTACCCACTGCTGAATCATCTGAGTTTTGATTTCAGAAAATTTTTCTTTACCTTTCTCAAAACCAGTATCCACTTTTTCTCTGTTCATGCAATTCTCACTTAGATGACCGATTTGTTTACACACATAACATCTCTTAGTAGGATTCCTTTTTTTGAGATGAGTCTTTGCACAATTTGTACCAATGTGCCCATATTCACCACAATGACAACATATTCTCCATGTGTTGTAATCCCAACCAAAAATTGCTTTAGCTAGTTTTTTAGCATGGTTCCATTTCTTAGTTTTGCACTTGGAAGACTTATGACCTTGTTTGTTACAATTGAAATATTTTCCTTCAAACTTAGGTTTATGAGTGCATTCACTTTCCCTATGTCCATGTTTGTTGCATCTGTAGAATTTACTATTAAACTTTGACTTTCCATTGCTCCAACACTTATTTGATGTATGCCCTAACTTACCACAATGATTACAAGTAGGTTTGTTGTTCTTTTGAGCTCCCTGCTGTGAGGATTCACCTTGTTCAGTATAACCTAATCCAGTCTGTCCATGATGTCTAAAATGAGTTTTCTCTATCAACTGATCCATGCTTACCTGTGAATTCATCATACTCGCATTGGTTTGTTTTTCAGTATTGAGATCATTTTGCAGTCTTTCATTTTCAATCCTTAGATTGATAACTTCTTGATTTGAACTATTGAGTTGATTTACATATCTTCTTGCTGAAGTGACAAATGATGGATTTCATTTTCTTTTTCCTCTAATATTGTACTTAGTAATCTTTTATCTTCTTGCGTCATTTCTCTGTCATTTTCTGCTTGGTTCTTTTGTTCCATTACTTCACATATTCTGACTGAATGAATTTCTTGTTCTCTCTTCAACTTTTTGACTTCTTCATGCAAATTGAGATTCTTTGCAAGTAGGTCTTCAATGGCCGAATCATCTTCTCATAACTTATTTCTTTGCATAAATCTTCAATTCTTTCTTCTATGTAATTTGTATCATTTATTTGCACTGCTAAATCTTTTCTTCTTTTCAGGGAATGAGAGAGCTTCTCCTTGAGTTTTCTGATTTGATCCATGGCCACTTGTAAATCTAGCTTTTCATTTTCAATGGCTTTATCCAGTCTGTATATTTCCATTGCCTCTGATCTTTTCTCATGTTGTTAAGCTTCTGATAAGAGAACCTTTAGCTCTGATACCAATTGTTGGAAATATATTGAGGCTAGGTGATTGAGAGGGGGGGGGGGGGGGGAATCAANGGGGGGTGAATCAAGAACCAATAAAAATTATTTTCTTTTATCCTTTATTAGATTGACTAATCTAATTGCATGCATAGAAAAAAAAATCATTAAACATCCATAAAACTTGACACAATATTTGGTTACCCAGAAACCTTCCAAATAGAAAGTAAAACTGGGGTGGGGACGGTACCCACAAGATTTAGTACTGCAGTATAAATTTATCTTGTTAAAGCTTACAATTGACCACTTCTGATGGCCTGTCCTATTAGGAGAAATAAGGACTATTAGGTCCATCTTGTGAAAGGATTTATACAATACAATTAAGTATGCAACTCTGTAAGGAGATTTGAAAAGGACGGTTAAGTCCACCTGGTTAAAGAATTTTGTTGATGCACCTGTTAGGATGAACCAGTGAATGATCTTCTATGCAACTTTGATTTGTTTAATGAGATCCTTTGAGATAATACTGATCACCTGAATGTGATAGATGAGTCTTTGTTGTTCCTTTTACTGTTGTAGCCTTCTAATCAAACTTATATTTCATATTTGCATGTATTCTCTCTTCTCTTCTACTACCTTTGGATAAATAAAGTATATTACATATATATCTTATCCAAATAATTTATCTTTATAAGTTGGCATCCATGATATAAATTAATATCCAACAATAAGAACTAAGTCTGCCCAATATTGATACTCGGGTCCAGTAATCCACTCGGGTGATATATTGACACTCGGGCAATATGCTGACACTCGAGCGACATAGTGAACTGGCAATCTTTGGCACCCGGGTGACACTGGGTTCTTGGGTGACATTGATCACTTGGAGATAGTAAATCGGGTAACACCGGTGACTCACATGATATTGTTTGCCACTATCTGCTCGGTTGACACTGCAACTGCTCGGGTTACACTTCAAGCTGCTGTATCGGTCAACATTGTATTCATATAAGTGACTAAGTGTTTTGACACTAATTAACAACATGTCTTTTCATATGGTCAATAGGACAAACCAGTGGAAGATTCTTCATGGATTTCTCAGGTTGAGGTGAATCATCTTGGTTTTCCTCTAGCCCCTACAAAGTGAGAGGCTCAATTTTCAATAACACTGAGTGTCTGATGCAGGATCATCTTGGGTTATTTGGAAATCTTGCATCAACCAAAAATATTTATATTTTTAGTTGTTCTTTTTAGCCGGTCTCTATATTTTTGGTGGCGTTCCTTTGAATTGTCTCATCTTCGATTGTGTAGCTTGTGGTATGTTCTCCATGTCACATTTGATCGTCATATGGGTTCACACCTTGATCTGTTTCTTCTGATTGGAGATTTCTTTGATTTTGGCCCTGACTTATTTTTTCTTCACATTTAATGACCTAATGGAGTTTTTCGATCTTGCAAACCTTTTCCTTGATTTGGGCACCTTCTTGACATATCATTTGATGTTCATGGGATTGGGGTTCAACTCCCTTTGGGTGCACCCTTCTTTTAATTCCTTTATAGGGGACTTCTTCTGGATTTGGGTTCTGACTTATATTTGGTAATACATTTTCCTACCTTGGAGAATG
This sequence comes from Thuja plicata, assembly GCA_018584345.1. Classification (NCBI taxonomy): domain Eukaryota; kingdom Viridiplantae; phylum Streptophyta; class Pinopsida; order Cupressales; family Cupressaceae; genus Thuja; species Thuja plicata. The sequence goes on along the minus strand of MU223380.1, from coordinate 69,355 downwards.
TGATCGATCTTGGTTGACCGTTTGTGTTGCAAATGTTTATAAATTGATGTATAGTTGGGTCTTTTGATAGATAAACTCTTGAAGGTTGGCATTATAAGCAATTCAGAATTCAATCTGTAATCAAACCTGTATGCTTGGAATGTAAGCCTACTTGTTGTTGGCCAATTGTATTAGATTTTCATGAATCTATGTTAATGTGAACCTTTTTTCTTGCATTCTCTCTACCCCATGTTGCTATCTGAGTTGTTTTTGTAGTGTGACTCATGTGGAATAGTTTGACCATTCTCATTGAGGATTCTCCATCCATGACTGCACCACTTTGGGACTCCATTTCTTTGACCACACTATTTTTTAGGGGATAATATCACCTTTGTTATTCTTTCCAATTTTGCCCATGATAAAATTCAATACACTTAGTCTATTCTTATGAGGGAACCTACATGGATGAAGGTAAAATAGTTACAAATTATAATAGTAATAGATCACCTTTTGTTATAAATGACAATCAATGTTAGTAATGATAAATGTCATTCCTCAATCGAGAAGTGAGACAAATCAAAGATGAGGGAGGAAATCTTGTTTTGGTATTGACAGGCACTATTATTTGCATTAAAAAATGGTTAAAGCACACTACCACACATTGGATGAGGTAAGAAGTTATTAAAGACTCTTATTTTGCAACTACTTGAAAAGTGTCAAACATTGCAAACTCCATAAAGTTGGGTGCTTTTCCATTTGTTGATTGCTTGGACCATCCAAAGAAAAAATTGCGAGAATTGCAATATTAGTCAATTCATTATTTGTATACTAAACACAATTGCATGATTGTTAATTTATTGAACTTTTGAAGCATCCTAGGCAAAAGGTGCAAGAGTTCCAATGTTAGCCAAATGGGTGATTACAAGTGTGATCAATAATTTATTGACCTTTTGAACCATCCGAGGAAAATGTTGTAAGAGTTCTAATATCAGTCGAATGAGCGACTAAAAGAATGTCAATATCATAGACTGCTAATAATAAGAGGTTATAAAATAGACATAGTTGGGTTATCAAGAGTATATTCAAGTTTTGAAGCATTAAACTAATTGAGGTTATAAGGTTGTGTTGAATAATGGGAAAGATTCAAACAAAACCTTTTTTTGTATTGAAGAATTTGAACAAGACCTTAGACTTTGTTGCTGAGAATTAAAAGGACCACTTATTTGGATCGACAATTAAAACTACTAATTACATCAAATATAATTTTTTATATATTTCTATAGGATTTGCTAATAAAGTGAAATGTTAATGTTAGTAGTCCATAAAGTTGCGTAGCTGGGGATTTCTTAACTTCTTGAATCAATGGAAATATTACACCACTAGGTGACTGCAAGTTCATCTTTTGTTACCTATACCTTAGTAACATTTAACATTCACCTAGTTTATAATTTCTTGTTGTACATAAAGAAAAATGGAGCAATGATACACGAGGGACTTGCCCACCTTTTCCTAATGCACAATTGGAAGGAAGATGACCCAATAGGCCCAAGTGGGACTTAAGTGCTAAGTGAGTGCAATGATCCTTCGTGATAGTGATTAAGAATGAAATGGATTTAGGAAAATGATCTAATTATGTAATATAAAGACTAAAATAGGAAAAATTAATCAATTTTGGAAAAGATAGACTAACAAAAAATAGACAGAAAGCTACAATGACCTGAAATGGAAACCTAGAAGTAGAACTAACTTGTGATATGAATCTGAGCTAGATTTACCAAGTACAAAATTCCTTGGGCATTTTGTTCCTGGGAATGATAATCTTGGGGCATTTTGTTCCCAGGGTTTCTACCTGAAACTTTGACAGTCAATCTTGCAAATCTTGACCTTTCTGGATTTTGTCTTGACAATTGTGCCACTTGTACCTACACACAAAAAATGGGCTTTATGTGTGAAGTCTTATCCCTTCATTGTTATTGTTTTCTCTAGTGTTGGTTTGGTTCTTGTTGGAGTGGTCATTACTGCATCTACAGGTTGTGGATTTTGGGGTTGTGGAGAGAGACAGGGTTTTCTCTCCTTTTGGTTGTGTAGTACTCTGTGCTTAGCTATATTGGGTTTCAATAGTGCTCTCTTCTTATATTTATTGCATGAAATACTTTGTTTTTAACCCTGGCGGTGTCAAGGCTATTTTTAGTTTCTTCTTCTTGTGTGTGGAAGGGATGGTGTTTTTCTATCCTCACTCTGGTGTGGTTGGGGGTATATTCTATGCCTATGTTAGGGTTTTTCTAAGAACTATGTGTGTTTTTTTTGCATATCTATCTTGGTCTATGTTGGCTTTGTCATGGCTCTATTTGAGCGGTGTTTTTTTCTTTTTGCTTTCTTTGATGCATCTGTTTTGTTTTTGGTAGCCCTTCTTCCCCATCTCCTTTTGAGGTGGATCTTTTTGGGGTTGGGACTAATATTTAGGTCTCCTATGAGGTTATTTTGGCTAACAATAGACCTGTCCATATTTCTTTCATACTTACCAACACCTTTGGGAAATCTCTTGGCAATAAGGGCTTCAAGACTTTCTAGCTTACGCTCTTCTTCTTCAATATCTTCCATCTATTTTGCATATCTAGGTACTATTGTAGAACTTTCTCCTAGATCATATCTCTACTTGTCCTTAGAAATAGTAGGTTTGAATCTAGATTCAAATTTAGGAAGGGCATCACCAAATTCACTCTCTCAAAGGCTGAAAGCTTACTAATCAACATAGCTCTTGTCACATTTGTCACAATTCCGATCTCCTCAATAGCAACAACCTTGTTCTTGTAGGAAGGAGGTAATGATATAAGCACTTTAGAAACAATATTTGATTCATCCAATTGACCACCAGTACATATGATACTACAAACAAGTTTGATCACCTTCTTCATGTAGGAAGTGATGTTCTCATCTTCACTCATCCTCAATGTCTCATACTTTCCTTTCAGGCTCTGCAACTTTGCAAGCTTCACATAAGCATCACCTTCATATAATGTTTCCAACTTCTTCTAGATCTCATGAGAAATCTCTACTTCCATAACATTTTCCATCTTAGTATTAGTCAAGGAACTCAACAATGCTTCCTTAGATTTGATGTTGTATTCTCATTTCTTCTTCTCGTCAGGATTAACAGTAGTAAGATTTTTAAGAGGAATATATTGTGTCTCGATAATCTCCCAATAGTCTTCACCAATGCATCTCAAATGCATTTTAAAAAGAGTAGTTAGTGCCATCAAATATTGGACTATCCTTCTTAAAGATTGTCATCCTAGATCACCTCAAGCGATTAAGCTTCCTACAAAGGAACTAGGCTCTGATACCAATTGATGGAAATATAAAAACAAACAACTAAGAAGGGGGGGAGTGAATCAGTTGTCTCCAAAACTCTACAAGTTAAACAAAAAAATATCCTTGGATTCAAATCTGATAATTAAACAACAAAGAATAAATCCACAACACATTTAGAACACATAACACCAAGATTCGTTTTGCGGGGAAACCCGGTCAAGGGAAAAAGCACAATGGGGATGAACCCACAATATGATGTACCCTATTAAAAGCACTATACCATGTTAGGAATGCACACGCGTTTAGGAAAATTTCCTAGAGCTCACTACTCAAAATTCAAAAAGGTTTACTACCCTGGGAAGGCTAACTACCTTACAAATATATTGACAAAAATTTACAAATCATGAACTGTACATTAGCATATTAAACATGCATAGATTAGTCACATTGAAGTACAATTACAACCTTCTTTTCCACACCAAATATATATGCCTTCAAAATATATAATCAATATTCACACATCTGTGTCTCATCTACTCATTCACACACTCACACATGATCCACAAATGAAAATATTGTAATGTAGAGCACTACTGATCCTAATAGTGTCACATTGTCACCTCTGAATACCCAAAATACCAATCTTAACATAGAAATGTATAACTTACTCAAATCATTATGTGAACCTCTAAAAGTTGAACTAAATCTGTTAGATTTGATAAACGGAAATCCTCCCAAGACCACCTGCATGCAAGACTGTCACAGAGAAGCAAGAAACAGACAAGAAGACAGAAAGCTATGGCGGCCAAAAAGCCAGAGAGTTGAAATCCATGTTGCAAGAATCAAACTTCTATTAACAACAATACTGAATACAATCTCGGTAATGAAATCAAAGAAGTGAATCCTTATAAAAGGAATCACGAAACCCTAAAGAAAACCCTAAAGAATTATAAAGCGCCTAAGTGAAACTTAAGCAAAGAGTAGATAGACTAATAATTAAATGATTTAATTATTAGCTATACTAGACTACTCTAACACCCCCCCTTAAGTGTAACTTAGGG
>MU223380.1:25925-54887 GCA_018584345.1 Thuja plicata | reverse complement strand
CTTTATCTTGCTTGCATCGTGAAATCATTGATTGTTATCTGTCCCTTAGTTTTTTCTCTTGGGTTCCAATAAAATCTATTTTTTAATCCAATTTGTCCCACCTGGATTTCTCTGCTTGTTCATTATGGGAATGATTTTCTCTGTAGTTTGGAATAGGCCACAAAATAATTGGTGGCTGAAAGATTAAAGAGAGCCAATATTGTTTCTTTGTTCTCCTTAAATGATCATAGTTTTGTGCCCTCCAAGTAATGGCTGCATGAAAATTTTTCAAGGAATGAGGTTTGACTTGATTCATCTCATCAGGTAACCCATTCCATCCTTGAGTCAAATATCCCAACATTGTCCTTCCTGATGTTGCAACCATCTGTTCTAATTCCTGAAAGGATTCTTCTCTTGTAGCTAGGATCTACTATTTGTATTCAGCTTTATAGATAATTCTATGAAAAGTATATAAAATTTCTACAAGTTCACCTGCTTCTACCCATAAAGGCAATGAGGTATGGATCTCCTTGTCTCTATGTGATATGAATTATTTCCCCCAACTATTTTAATTTTGAATCCAAGACATTGGTGCCCTTAAATGAATATCTTTGGTATACATTAATGGATTCCACTCATGATCATTAGAAACAACATAGTTGTGCAAGTATAATTCACAGAGTAAGTTTTTATTTTCTATTGGGAAAGACTGGTAAGATTAGAAGAAGTCTTGTGGAGTCTCTATCGAAGGGTTTAAACCAGAGACTACTCTTGAAAATTGAAAAGAAATACTAAGCTCCTTCAAATTCAATGCATATATCCTTGGGGGAGTTCTCCACCTACCACTTGCTTAGATACAACAACAAGCCATGCTAATCCTAAGTTCTCTTGTTCCATGGTTCCTTCCATCAAAAACTCTTTTTATTTCTAGGGAAATTCCCTTTCTTAAGATATATGTTCATCCCCATCCTCAGATTCTTGTGTAGGCATCATTGCCCTATCCTATTGCTCAAATGAGGAGGTAAAATGTGGGCTTCCCCTAAGAGGTTTGTTGCAGATTATCCTTTCTTCTTCACTAGGAGTGGTATGAACAGAGTTAGAGTATTCAATTTGGATGTTCACCCTAGGTGAAATATATTTTGTCTATTTACTAAGTTTACCTTTGAACCTATGACTATTTCTTTGGGGCATTTTCTCTCTAGTTTTTTCTGTCTTAGACTTTTTAGTAGGAGTTTTTCTATTCTCAATGGTCTCAGGAGGTTCTTCATCCCTAGATTTCTATTTTCTAGGGCTAGGGATTTCCTTTACAAATTTATACATTTTAGCCTTTACCTTTTCATCCTTAGTCTTTTTCATTTTTCCTTTTTCCCTCGCTATTGTTGCCCCAGTGTAAACTGTTGATTTAGAGGAAACATACTCATTAGGGTCTAAAGAGGAACTATTTATATCTTTGTGAAAAGATTCAGATGAATTCATTTAGGCTGCACGGGGGTTTGTGCTAGGAACTGCCCTAGAAGTTGAAACCCCAAGGGTGAAATTTGGAACTGTTGCCTCCCCACTAACCCTACAGGTCAAGGAGGCAACATATAGGAGTTGTTGCTTCCCCATTAGGAAATGTATCTAATGATATAAATAGAAACATGTTTCCTTGTTTCTGGTAAAGAAATACTCCTTATTCCTTGTTTATCTACTTCAAGTGGAGGATCCCCAGGTGTGGTAAACACTCTTCTCTAGCTGTTATGGCATCGTTACTTTTAGGGTAGGGTTCTCCTACAACAACAACCCTAAAAATTCAACAATCCTCTCCTCCATGGAAATAACCTTCATACTGTTCATGGTTGCCTCAACATTATTAAATGTCTAAGCAAATTCCATAGCAATCTCATTATTGAACCCATTCAACTTCAAAATGTAGTCTAACCAACCATAATTCCTAAATTTTGGCTCACTAAGTGCGTCCTGCAGGATTATTTGATGAACTATTGGTTCACTTCTCACCAGTGGACCTCCCATGTTTCTAGTCACACCCTTCGAAACACCTCTGCTATGCAATTATTTAGCTACAAACTCACCTAATTCCTCCCTCAATGCCATATATCCTTCTCATATTCCTAACGTCAATATCGTTAACCTTCAATTTAGTGGCATTTATGATAACTTGTTAAACAATAAGGAAGACATTAAAGGAATATGAAAATTGCTTAAGGATGTGGGATTTTTGTATTAAAGAGGGATTTCAAATTTTAAAAATTTGGCATGTTGGCACATAGAACACATGTATGCACAGTGACACATCTATAACATGTGGGCACGCACACTCCCCCAACCTATATGGATGCATGTGTCCACACACCCCTAACTACGAGACAACTAGAACGCATCCACATACAAATTTATTTTTTTAAGTCTATTTTATTTACACTATACTGTGGTGCATTTTAGTTGCACCATAGACGACACTGTGTTAGAGCATTAGAAAAATATATGCTATGTGATATATGAAAATCTTCCCCTTTCTATCTATATCTCAATATCTCTCCCTTCCTCTCCATATCTCCCTCCATCTATCTTACTATATAGTTATATCTCTAGTTATCTCTTCTTATCTCCCTCTCACTTCCTTCTTTATCTCTTTCAGTTTCTATGCATATCTTTCTCTAGATATCTCTCTCTCCCTCCACCCATGCATCTACTCTCCTCTTCCCCTCTACCTATCTCTTTCCCTTTCTCTTCATTTCTCTCCATCTCTCTTGTCTCTATCTCTCTCTCTCTCTCTCTTGTCTCTAGCTCTTCAAAGTACTATATAATTTCTATTTCCTAGTAAGAAATTTACTTTTAACCAAGGTTCTAATTCAAAAGTTAAAAATCATGTGAGAAAATAATTCTTTTGATCTATGTTATAACCATACATTAATTCTAATCTCTATATTAAACCTCCTAATTTATGTAATAATAAGTGAAAAGAGAATCTTTTAATAAAATATTAACTAACATCAATTTAATAAATTCACAACTCTATTAAATAAATATTTAGGATAAATAATTCCCACTACTTTTATCTCTCCTTTTTTCTACCATTATTTCTCCCATTTATTTCCCTCCCCCCTATTGCTCTCTCTTTCCATATCTCTCTAATTCTCTATTGTCATTGTTATCTCAATTCTTTAAGAAATTCGTAGTGAGTTAAACCAAGGGTTAACTCATTATTTGTCAATTTTCTAGGTTAGACTGTTGCACTGGATGCTAAAAATGACAACTTGAACTTGCATGATTGTTGTGTCATTAAATCAACATGCGTAAGTAATTAAAGCTAGAACAGGCAACAACTCGAGTTTAAATCACAACCGTCGATACAAAGAAATCAACGGTACTCGAAAAGATTCAAAATCCTTCCACCAAGCACAATAAGATTTTTGTCGCTTCAAACAAAACTTTGGGCCCACCATACTGTCCATTCATCTCAGCTAACTATTGTGGACCCACCTTTCAGCTGACTTGTCATCCACATCACTACTCAATGACGTGACAAAGGAGAAATGAAATCCCACCGCGCCAACACATGCCACATCACAATGAACTCCTAAGCATAAAGAAATCACTCGATAACGCATTGAGATCGAAAGAAGTTATCAATGTGCCATCGCGTGCCACCTCATATGACACGATATTGCTCGGTAATGCGGGGAGACATGAGAAAGCGCCACAGTGCGGGACCCACAACCTTTTAACCAATAAATTGTGTACGTGCATTTATAAATGGGTTAAGTTGTCATGCGGGGGAAAACACTTAAGTCACAAGGATTAGGAAATACATTGTTGCAAGATATAACAAATAAAATAATCGACCATAACAGGGGCAAATGACGGACAATGTAAACTTTAGCAAAGGGTGTCAGTCAACCAACAAACGTTAACCCTTGAAACATAACACTTACAAAGCTTCAACTAGGTAAACAAGTCAACACAAGAATATAAGATGGCTCGTATTATAATTGGCTATATTCTGAACACGCTGATGAATTTAGTTGAGATGTGGGGCTTAACTATAAACATACATTCACAGACATAAAGTGAAGGAAATCGAATTGGTTTTCATAAGTTTTTTCTTACTAAAAGTCTAACCAGTAAGGACCAGTGCCACATATCCATGGTAACAGAGTCAAATATGAAATGAACCCAACATTAATTGTGCATACTCATCTAAATGTTAGCACCTTACACAAACATTCAACTACATCTAACCATGCATCATTCTTATAGAATCTCTACTATTTCTCAGAACTCTTGCAACATATAAACATGAATTGAATCTTTTCCTTTATTTAATACCTTGTACTAATCAATTATAACAATGAAATAATATGCTCTACAACAATCATATATAATTACCAGAATCATATAAGTGATTCAAGAAATGTTTAAATCTCTACTTTAGAGATCTCTAGAATTACTCACACAATTGCTAACATGGAGCAAGAGATAAATAAAAAATCCTTTATTCAATCTACAAATGATATTTTCAATTCATTTATTTCTAAGTATTCATACATTTCATTTAATACAAGATTGTGTCATTTTTATTTCTACAAAAACCTATTGCATAAACTATTCTACTTTTCCATGTACAAATAATTCCAAGAACCCGTAAGATTGGCCTTGGTATTCCTTTTATAGATACAAGGAATATTCCAACAAGCTAAAGGTCATATCCCATATATCCTATTACCAACTGCCACTAACCAGTCAGAGATTTCTCTGAAAAGGAAAATAAGGGAATTTGGATAGTAATCATTAACTTCAACAGGCCTTCTCATTTTATAATGATGTTCAATTCACATATTTTAGCCAATCTAAACTATTCAATGGGCATAAAAAGTTCACTCCCAACACATCCACTACCTCAAAATATTAGAAGAAGCACTAGTATTGTATTTTCTATATCATATTATTTAAACATTACATGTAGAGTTTTATATATAGAAATATTTGAAGAGATCATGCCTAACATAAACATTCTAATTTCACCTCAAATTATACTCATGAAATCCCTTCTATTTTCCCTGAATCACCATAATGCATCTAAAAGGATTTAATCTCTTCATTGAAGAAATCCCCCTTCCATGGGACCCCAACCTAAGTAGTTATCTTACTCATCACGAAGGATAATTTATTTATCAACCCAAGGACGTGAACTTGAAATAGGTCAACATCGGATGTGTATTAGGACTCACTAGTAGTCATACTAACATAGAGATGGAAAGGAAATAATACTTAAGTAAAATTCTTAAAAATAAATAACATGAGTGCTAAACATGAATCAACAACTAAACAAGACTGAAACAGATAATAGAAACGTAGTTCTTAGCAAACAAACATGAAGTTACTATTTTCTGCCTTGGTTACAGGAATAGTCAAAGAACAGAGTTCCAGTGGCTGCACAAACAATCAAAGAACAAAGTTCCAATAGTTGTAGGATCAATCATAGAACATAGTTCTCACCATATCTTCTAGTTTCTTATTGAGAATGCAAATAATTTATCGTCAAATCAACAACACAAAGTAAAATAATTTCAGATTTATGGATTATTTCACTCTCCAAACAATATTCTAACATGACTTAGACTAATGCTTAACCTATAGGGAAACATAGTCAAAAAACAATACGACACATCCAAATTTATGAGTAAGATTAAGATTACTCAATATGCCTAACATATATTTAATCCTAGATAACCAATATTATCATCAAATTTATACCATACATACACTTCTCACATTTATCAATTCAAGCATGTTTAATCCTTTTCTTGAAAGAAATAATGCAAATGATAAACTCACATCCGGGTGACAAAAGGATGAACAAGAAAATACTTTGTATTTCGTTCATATGAGAATTTTAATACAACATAAATACAATTAGACTAATCACATGGATCTGTAAAACAATAAATTAATTATACTATATTATCCAAAATGTCTCATAATATCAACCTATAAATCCCTAAGACTTAACACTATTTCTATAATGCTCTCTATGAATACAAAATTTGGGAACCTTCAACAATGATCCCGAAATCCATTATATAACCTTGGGGATGCAACAAGCTTCAGGTCATTTGTTGGAATAGAATCAGAAAAAAGATTTTATTCCTAACCCATCTCAACAAAGCAAACAAGCTTACGATACATTCAAACTTTGATTCTCCGGAACAAAAATCTCAACCACCAAAACCGTAACAACAAAACAGTTGAACCAAATGGTGATGTGTCTGTTACAAGCTATAAATAAAGCCAACAAGAAAAATAGTTGGAACAAAATGAGGCTATTGAAATTAGCCCGTCACCTTCAAGTTGGTTACCAATTTCATTCCTAACAATGTGGCACATCCATGCCATAACTAAGCCTGTAAATATGTCCATGTAGATACCTGCTTAACCTCCCTGAAGTCTATTCATGACCGTGCTATCACACAATAAGATCAACAAAACAAAGAAGCAAAAAAAAAGAGCTCGAGCCTTCTCATTGAGTAACTTGTATGCTCTTTCCCTCAGTAAAAGCACTCCATCTATTTACTTCTTTCTCTCCCATCCACCTGAAACCTTTCAAACTATCCATCTATGAGAAAAATTCTTCCCACTTGAAATTTGTAATAGTACGCGAGTCTCGGATGAGCTTGGTAAAAATAGTCTCAAACTTAATCATCACATCCAAAAAATCATTTAACTTAGGGGTATCAATATCACTATCAACAGAAATCATGGTCTCCACACTTGGGTAGATGAGTGTAATGTGTGTGTATATATATGTGTGTGTGTGTGTGTATGTACACATATATATAGTTTTTCTTTTATATAGTTATTTTTTTTGTTGTAGTTGTATTCCTCTTTAGAGTTGTGTAATTACTTTTTATTTTATGTTTTGTTTAGTGTTTATTTCACTCTCTCTCTTTTTCCCTCACTTTGCATGTCCTCTCTACTCCCCTCCTTTTTATACATCTTTGAGTGAGGCTTGGTCTGCATCTTATGTTTTTACATTTCTTGCACTCTCTCTAATCATGATGATGGATCACAGAGTGTGATCTGAAACATTGATGCTAAAAACACATATATAATCAAATCCATAGGCAAATAATTGAAGCTCTCTATTTATAAGATTTTAGGGGTTTCAACCAAGAATCCATGATTGAAGGGTTGATTAACCGTGATTGAGGAGTTGCACTTAGAGTGAGTAGTGGTTCAACTCTGCCTGACTGCCTTGATTGGGGAGATTAACTAAATGAGGTGGAGAGCTAACTCAAATGAGTGAGAGTTCAACTCTAATTGACTTCCCTGATTGAGGGGATTGACTGAAGAGGTGGAAGAGATAACTCAAGTGAGAGAGAGTTTAACTCTAATTGAATTCCCTGATTGGGGGGATTGACTGAAGAGGTGAAATATGAGACTGAGTTAGGAGAGAAATTCGTGGAGTGAAGAGTTGTAATTGAAAAGCTAACTCAAAGTGAGTGTGAGTTAGGATTTAGGAGGATATTTATGATTTAAATAAATAATAAATTATTCATTTGCACATGGGATATTTTATAAATAAATAAATACTTATTCATTTATGAGAGGAATTATTAGTTTAATTAATTAAATATAATTATTTAATCATGACCAAAGGAATTATTAGTTTAATTAAATAAATATAATTTATTTAATCATGAGAGGGGAATACTTAGTTTAATTAAACAAATATCATTTATTTAATCATGAGATAGAATTTGATTTAAATATTACATAAATGTAATAATTAGTGAAGGGGGAGCATTAATTAAATTTGATTATTTAATTAATTATAAAGAGACAAGGAATAATTAAATAATGTTTAATTATTTTGTAGACGAATAGGTGCTAAAATATTGATTAGATGTTGAATAGTTAAAGTAATTAATTAAAACTATTTAATTATGAAATTAAAGGGAAATGATAATTTTGATCTTAGAATATGGTAGAAAGACACAATTTATTAAATAATGCAAATTATTAAACAAATTAAAGATGGATATTAGTAATATCATTGCATTAGAGCAATATGCCATTTTTAAGTGTCTACATTTTGCCCCTCTTTGATACAATGCATTTTAGGCGTTGTTTCAAAGAATAATTTGATAAAAATAATGCCCCAGTATGTCCTAGTGGGAAAAAGGTGATAACGATGTAAATGATCCCCCCTCGAGATATTATTTATGCAAGAAAGGCATGACTAATCTCTTGAAAGAAGATGATGAATGTTAGATGAAATGATGCAAGAAAAGAATAATTAGTAATAAGTGGAGAATATTGGTAGGTCATGATGATTGTTTGATTTGACATTGGACATAGAAATTGTGGGTAAGAATCATGTCTGCTTCCATGAAGGACCCATCCTATATAAGACTAGAGAGAATATCTAATTTTAGGAAGGACATATCCTATATAAGAAAGACCAATAGAATGCTAGAATTGATTGATAAAAAGTTAAGAGGGGAGAGAATGAGGATGAATCCTTGATTGAAACCCTTGGATTATAGTAAACATAAAGCTTCTAGTTTTAATAACCACATTTGAATTCCAACTGAATTGAGCAATATCTTAATCATTGAGCCACTTTCACTATAGCAAAATTGAATACCATCATACCTAGATATTAAAGATCTAGGCATGACTATCCTTTTGCATTCTAACAAACACTTTGAATAGACAAGGAATGTGGGTCGATAAATATAGGTCGGGCGTTAAGAGTCAAGGTATGTGTGACATATCACAACCGATTTATCTATTACAAGCCCTACAATTAGATACTGCATGTGGTTGTGAAGGCTCTTACCACAGACACCCAAAACACTCTTTTAGGATTTCTTGGTCAATATCCCACAAACAACATATAAGAAAAGATAAGTCATGAACCATGATGAAATATCTAATCGCTTAGGTGGAATCATGGAGACACATAGGCACATAACTTGTGAAAATTAAGACATAATAAGACCAACTAGACTCAACAAGTAAGCAACCATACTAATTTACGTGTCTATATTTTTTTTGGTTGTTTCAAACATTAAATTTTGATATTTTAAAGATGTTATCAGATGAAGTATAGGGTACCCCGTATAAGACTGCCCCGTCTGGTTTCAAGCGTTCCCTTCCTTGTCTAAAATAATATGATTGTCTTGATAAAATACTATGCTATGGGACTCCATTGATAGATAAGGCAGTGTGATCAATCTGTCCGAGGGCCTACTAATGAGTTTGACTATTTTGATTTGGTTTTGTTGAAGCTCAAATCCATGAAATGATGTCATTTAATGCTTATTTCAAAATGAAAAGGAATTGAATTGATATCCAAAATATGTTTATTGCATATTTTCTCAATTTTATGATTTTTTTGGTTGTTTGATGACAAAAATTTTTCAGGACTTTTACAAATGTTTTTGGTCCACCATAGGGTTGGTATGTTTGGAGTCTAGGTATGTGCGGTGTATCACATATGTGAAGGCCCTTATCACAGACACCTCATACATGGTCGCCCTAGATGCATATTTTAAAGATTTATTATTATTTTAAACTTTTTAAAATATTTTCTAATTTAAAAAAAAAATCAAGACATTTTTAAAAAATTTCAAATTTTTTCCATAAAATTTTACAAATTTTTAGGGATTTTTTCACTGCTTAATGGATCATGACATTGGGTGACCCCAGTTTGGACAGAGTGGGTATTTTATTGTGCAATGGCCATGGTGGACTGACTTTGTGCTGAATATGAGGCGTTTAGGATAAGGACTATTGAGAAATCTCAAGCCATGATGAGTTTTATTGCAGAACATGGGTGAAATGATAAGTGATACCAGATTGGAGTCATGATAGATGATAGAGTAACAATCTCTACACATGGCACCAGATTGCCCAGTTTTCACCATGGTACTTTCCCAAGGTGCCATCAAAGTGGTTTTCACCATAGGACAAATGTTTTTCTCTTGTATTTCTATTTTTGTGTTACCAAAGATGCCTAGTTACCAGGTTTTTGCCAAGGTAACCATTTTTTTGCTTTGCTTTTTTTTTGCCCTTTTGAAATGGGTGTACTCTCAGAGTTATGAATAGTACTTGCACAGATGCAAGATGTTGATGGGATCTGATAGGGGTTCACCCTCTGATGTAGATATCTGATATGCTTTAGACCCATAGACTGATGTAAGGACCCAACTAGTTTGGTTCAAACTTTCTTGGCTTTTCTCTTTCTGTCTGATTTTTATGATTTTCTATTCGGACTAGATCACCAACTTGAAAAGATTTGGGGATGACCTTTTTGTTGTAGCTTCTTCTGAGACGTTGTTGATATGCTTGGAAATGTGTCAATTCCTTTTGTCTCTTTTCATCAAGAAGCTCTAGATCATGTAGTCAAGATACTCTTTATTCCTCGTCTGAAATGACGTACTTGAGGGATACACACAATGATGGGAGTTCAATCTCTATTGGTAAGATGGTTTTGGTATCGTGTACTAGTGAATATGGAGTGACGCCTATGGGAGTGTGGAAACTAGTGTGATATTCCCATAAGGTAGGGTTGAGTTGGAGATGCTAGTCTCGACCAACTTCATTGACTATCTTTTTTAGAATTTTAATAATGGTTTTGTTCATAGCCTCAACCTAGTCATTTCCCTGGGGAAAGTAGAGTGAAGAATAGCTATGGGGGATATGGAATTTTCTGAAAATCTTTTCTACTTGCTTATTTTTGAAGGGGGAGCTATGATCTATAATGATGGTTTGTGGAACACCGTACCGACTTATGATATAGTTTAGAAGGAACTTGGAAATTTGTTTGCGAGTGGTTTAGGTCTTTGGAATTGCTTCAATCCACTTTGTTAAGTACTTAGTGGATGTTTATGTACTTATGACCATCAGAGGATAAGAGACAAATATTGCCAACTAGGTCGAACCCCCATTGTGAAAAGGGCCATGGTGATGTGAGTGGCTACAACTCTAGAGAATGTGCATGGATGAGGTTCCCATGTATCTGACACTTTCTGCATTTCTATACATATAGGCAAGAATCTATTTTCATTGTAGGCCAATAATACCCAAATCTTAAAATCTTCTTAGCTAAGGTCAAGCCACTAGAATGAGCATCACAAATTACTTCATGTACTTCTAATATCATCTTTTTTGATTCTTCTGAGTTGAGACATATGAGGAGCATTCCATCCAGACTATGATGGTAAAGTGTATTGGCTAAGATAAAGTATCGAGAGGATTTCCTTATCAAGGACGTCTTTTGGTTCTTGGACATGTCAATTGGGATTGTTTGGCTAGTTAGATAGGTGTATATATCTTGGTACAAGGGAGAATTGGGACCAAAAATTTCACACACGACCTCAGAATCAGGCACTTCAAAGGAAGGGACCGTAAGATGTTCAACCATGAATTCATAATGTGTGGCATTTATTGGAATGTCAAGCAAAGATCCTATAGTAGACATAACATCTGCTTCTTTGTTCTTTATCCTTGGTAACTGCTCAAATGATATCATTTCAAAATATTGCTTTATGTCTTTCACCAATGCTTTATAAGGAATGAGTTTGTTATCTTTTCTTTCATAGGTGTCTTTGACTTGGTTGATAATCAGTTGAGAGTATTTGAATACTTGTAGCTGTTGGATCTTCCATTGGACAACTGTCTTGAGCCCTATGATTAGTGTTTCATATTCAACTATATTGTTGGTGCAATCAAAGCTCATCCTGTATGATATGAGAATGAAGTCTCCTTGGGGAGTGATAAATACTATGCCAACACATGATCCCTTTTTTGTGTGAGAGTCATCAAAGTTTAGTTTCCACTGTTTTTGATTCTCCAGAGAAAATATGCTCTCATCTAGGAACTCTATCAACATTGAATGACTAGAAGGTAAGGGAGCATCTACCAACTGGTTAGAAATTACTTGTCACTTTATTGTGTTTTTATCCATGTAATAAATGTTAAACCCACTAAGTATCATGACCCATTTGGTGAGGAGCCCTGTCAATGTAGCTTTACTCAGTAGATATTTCAATGGATCAATCTTTTCTATTAGGACCATCTTGTGACTTTACATGTAATGTCTGAGTTTTTGGGAAGCAAAAACTACAACCAAGAATGTTCATTCAATTGTAGTGTAGTTTAGTTTATATGGCACAAGTGTTTGACTAATATAGTAGACGACTCTTTCCTTTCCTTTGACATCATTATAAGCCAATAATGCCCCTAGTGAGTGCTATGTAGTTGATATGTATGACAATAAGGGCTCATATGGAATAGGTGCTACTAACACTAGTGCTAAGAGCATATAGTCCTTCAATACTTAAAATGTTGCTTTGTGATTTCGGTCCATGCAAATTTGACATCTTTGTGTAGAAAGTATTGGAGCGCATGATATTTATTAGCTAGCTATGAGATGAATCACCTTACTAATTATAGTCGGCCCTGTAGAATCCTCAGGTTCTTTATTGTTGTTGGTGGAGTCATATTAATGATGTTTTGAACCTTTTCAGGACCAATCTCTATTCCTTTGTGGGAAACAATGAATCCTAAAAAATTTCCTAATGTGACACCAAAGACACATTTCTTTCAATTTAACCTTACATTATACTCCTAGTGTCTGTCAAAGACTAACCCTAATACTGATAGATGTAGTTTTCTCTATAGGGAT
This sequence comes from Thuja plicata, assembly GCA_018584345.1. Taxonomy (NCBI): domain Eukaryota; kingdom Viridiplantae; phylum Streptophyta; class Pinopsida; order Cupressales; family Cupressaceae; genus Thuja; species Thuja plicata. The sequence continues at coordinate 42,211 of MU223380.1, read as the reverse complement.
TTTGCCAATATATCATCAACATAGTCTTCAATGGTGATATGCATCATGTCATGAAAGATAGTTATCATTTCTATCTGATATGTTGCTCCTGCATTTTTTAGACTGAAGGGCATGAAACACCAACAATAAGTACCCCAGACACAAGTGATAGTTGTTTTATGTTATCTTCAAGTGAAATCTTTATATGGTTATATCTGGAGAAACCATCCATTAGTGACAACATCTTATATCCTCAGGGGAGATCAACGATCATGTCTATGTTTGGCAATGGGAAATCATCTTTTGGGAAAGCCAAATTTAGATATCTGAAGTTAGTGTAAATTCTTATGGATCCACATGATTTTGATACAGGTACGAGATTAAAGATCCAATCTGCATAGTAAATAGGTCTAACAAAGCCTGCGTTTAGTAGTTTCTTTAATTCGAATTTGACCAATAGAGAAATCTTTGGATTCATTTTGTGGAGCTCCTATTTGTATGTCTCTGCCCCCGACTTCAGTGATAGATGGTGTAGCTCTAATTCTAGATCTAATACAGACATGTTTGAGTATGACCAAGAAAAGTTAATTTTCCTATCTTTAAAGAACTGAATGAATTATTCTCTTTCTTCTAGTGTTAATGACTCTGCCAGATGGATCAGTCTTTGTGTTTCTTTAGTGCCAATGTTGATTATTGTTGTTTTCTCTGCCAGTAATGGTGACTTTTATTTTGTAAGGGGAAGTATATCATTCTCTCCATCCTCAGGTACCTTAGTGAGGTTTTCACCCTCAGATACATCTTTTATTTTTACTATTTTGGAGCTAGAAGGTGCCTTTCATTTTTCACCTAATAGCCTTATATTTTGTCTTTCAATTTTACGACTAGAGGATTGATATAGCTTCCAAAAGTATGTTGTGTTGTCCAATTCAATGATGAAACCTGCCTTGTGGTCATTCATAGGTATGCCTTGTCTTAGTCCAAATTATTCAACAATAGCTTCATCATTCTTAAAGATGTCTACGGTCGGTGGATTTCGTTGTTCCCAATCTATAAGGTCGGGGTAAACCAAAGCTATAATATATTTGGTTTGAAAGGATAAAATTGGGAGTTTGACAAAGGTATTGACATATGAATCAGACACTAGCTCATGAGTTTTAAAGGATAACAAGGATGAAGGTTCAGATTGGGCCCAAAATTCTTTAATCCATGCTCGTTGATTTTTGGGCCAACCTTGTAAAGATAATTGAGAAATTGAAGTGTTAAGGTGTAAGGTGTTGGTGGTAAGTGAGAAATCCCACTCATAGTCATGGGAGTCTGGGTCAGAATGAAGTTCCTCAAATGTCTCAACTTCATTATAAACACAAGTGTTAATATCATATGGTAATGAGATATTCACAATGCCTTCTGTCGGTGGTCTATAGCCTAAGCCACGATGCTTTATATTTTGGGTTGGTGCAATTGGCTCGACAATTCCTTGTTCCTTCTTGCCTAATCTAGAGTGTCCATTATACCCTTATTTTGGACAATGGTATATCACCATCCATATTCATGTACTAGAATGTTTACCTTAGGAGGTTATTGATCTGTATACAACTAGGAAGATAAGTTTTCTTCTATGACTTCTTCGTAAATGTCTCCCCATATTATAAACACTATTGGTGGACAGAAAAGTGTTAGCTTTTTCTTCCTTTGGAGAGGGTGTTTATGCTTTCCATATGTACGAGGTGAGATTAGTAGCTTTCCCACATAGAACAAGTCTGCATAGGAGTATTCTCCACATCCATGTTCTTTGACTTGGATTTTGAGATCTGTTGTAGGTAGTTCAGTTGATTTTTCTAGGTCTATACAATATGTGTGTTGAGATGAAGAGGCCATAGATGACTCCTGATTTTTAGGTACTTGATTGGAAGTAGGTAGTCTCAAATTTGTATAATACAAAAAATAATCTCTATATTTAGGCATTGTGATTTCAACTCCATCATGAGGAAATTTCAAACATTGATGATAAGTAGACAATACCGCTTGTATGGAATGGATCCATGGTCATCCCAATAACATGTTGTAACCAAGATCAAGGTCCAGGACTTGGAAGGCAGTGTCTTGTCTTGCTAGACCCAATCTAATTAGAAGACTAATGACACCTCAGGAAGTTCTTTCTTTATCATCATATGCTTCGATTATGATCTTATTGGTAACAGTTACATAAATGTCAGTGTAGCCAAGTATTTTTACCAATTTTAGGGTACAAATATTTAGACCTGCTCCACAATCTATCAAGACTCATCTTATTTTATGGAGGTTGAAAAAGACTTCAAGATGTAAGGGATCATTGTGAAAAGGTTTATGGGTTTGGATATCTTTCTCTGTGAAGGAAACATGATGTTGCATGGAGAGATTTCCCACCACGTCTTTAAATTCATCGATATTTATGTCTTTTGGAATAGAGGACTATTGTAAAGTCGCGTCTAAGGCTACTTTATGATTTTTCAAAATGCAAAGAAAGTCGTAGCTAGAAATTTGTGTTAAGGTCTTCTTCAAATGATCTAAGAGGTTGTAATGACCCGATGGTGGAGTAGATGATTTATTTGGTATAATTTCCTTTGGCGAGGCTCCTTGCACTACAATTTTAGAATGATGGGGAGTTATAACACAATTGGTATATGGACCTTGGATGGTGATGGTGTTTATGGTTAGATCAAGATTAGGTTTGGGGTAGGTTAATTTTTCTTTATTATCAATTCCACAAGTGGAGGCCTTACCTTTGCCATGACCCATCAGTGGTTTTGTGAAGATTTTGTGATCTTGATTGGCAGTGCCTGTGTTTGTGATAACCTCTATCTCACCATGGTCAATGAAATCCTGGATAATATGCTTCATTTGCATGCAATTGGATGTCTTGTGTCCCTTAGTTCTATGTTAATCATAGTAAGCATTTTTGTTCCACCATGTAGGTTTACCGATACCCTCATAATGTCTAATTTCGGGTAGGGTGGCTAAATGAGATTGTCGTTTCTCAAGAATTTTCTCAAGAGGTTCTCCAAGAGGCACAAAGTCTCAAGGAGGAGTGATGTGCTTTCTTTTAGGATTTTTTTGGTAGGTTTGGTTAACTGCTTGATTTTTCATGTCAGTTTTCTTAACTCTCTGGGTAGTTTTCAATGATTAGGTTTGGTGAGCAGGTGTTGGTGGTGCTTGTATGAACATGGCTGGTTGGACCATCTTAGCATCAACAATGTCATCGTTTGTCATAATTTTTTTTAGACCAATACTTGGATTTGTCATAAGGTGTTGAGTTACTGGTGTCTTTCTTGATGGCTCCCTTTAGGGTGAGGTATCTTTCTACTTTTAGTCCTTGTTTAGATAGCTCTTCAAATATTTCAATTGGCTGGGAGTTTAATTCACACACCGTGTCCAATTGACAATTTTCAGTGAACATATGGATCTTCTCTTTTCGAGGTATGTGTAAAAACATCTTTGAGGCAACATTTCTCAATCTTTGTAAGAATAAGGCAAAATTTTCACCACTCCTTTGCTAATGTTATTTCCATGATAATGTTGTGTGAATAGTATGAATTTCTCAGCTAGTTCATTCCAAGATCGTATCCCAATAGGAAGTCTAGAAAATGACTCCATGGATGACTCACCGAGACTACATACGAATAGTCTCATCAAGTAAGTGTCATTGTAGGCCACTTCTATGCAAGCTGTGAATATTTCCCTTATATGGTCTTGGGGATCATCCTTTTCCTTGTATTTTTCAAATTTTGGTATCTCAAAATTGCGTGGAAAAGGTGGCATGTGTAATATCCTATCAAATGGGTAAGGACTAAGATCAACAATAGTGTAAGACCTCTTGGGAGCGCCTATTTGCAAGTTAATGACCTATTGCTAGAGAAGTTGGAGTTGTTGGGCAAAGGCTTCAGTGGGTTTCGCTGTAGATGACACTGCATTAGGATCAAAGAAAGTTTTTCCACTATTATAAGATGGTGTCTAGTTATATGAGGGATCATAACCTGTGTTAGTGTATATTTCTGACACATGTGATGGGATGAACTGAGATGGTGGAGTATACTATGGTTGCAGCGTATGTAGAAGATACTAAGGTTATGGAATGTGTTGAGGAGATTGGATGTATGGAGGTTGGTGCTGAGATGGTGGGATATATGAAGGTTGTTGTTGGGGTGGTGGAATATACAAAGGCTTCTACTGAGGTGGTGGAACATGTGAATGTTGTTGCTGATGTGGTGGGATGTATGAAAGTTGTTGCTGAGGCGGTGGAATATATGAAGAATGCTACTACGGTGGGGGATGAATGACAGTTGTTGCTGAGGTGGTGGGACATGTTGATGGGACTTTGTGATGACCTCGTGAACAAAGAGAGAGTTGTCACCGGGTACTGGCCAACTTTGCCTAAAGAGGTTTACTAGAGAGCAGGATCTCCCAGCCTCTAAGCACGTGGTAGTCAAACCACGACAACACAAGATTAGCTCAGATGGACAAGTGACTATTTTTTTGAGGGGATTGCTGGTTTTGACTCATCAATCTCTGGGAACTTGAGAGTGTCGGGTTTCCAGCAAGCATTCTTACTTCCAACAAAAGAAAATGAAAAAGATGAGACAGGGTTAGTATAAATTTATATCTATAATCATGATATGTATATTTCCAAAACATCAACAAAGCTCCATAAAAAAACTAACACCATATACCAAACATACATATGATCGTCAACCAAACATATATCATTAGCAAGATAAAGTATTTAATCAAGTGATTAAAGAACTGAAGCAGAGGACACAAGGAAGCATACAACATGAGAGATGTGCATTAACTCCGGGACTAGAGACAACACAGGATGTAGTGCCAAGTGATACTTCTCATTCCTTCATTAACTTCACAAATCCAACATCACTGGTGATTACACTAGAGGCTCCGCGAGAGCATTAACCTACTGATAAATTTGAATAGAATAACTAAAACTTAATATTGCTTGTGGACAGAAAAATCATCAATTCATCAACCCCTGGAATGGCGTTAGACTTATTATTTATATACACCCTATCTACATTGGAACCTTAACTTATACAAGCTACTTATATTAAATTACAATATTTACAATCGGTACTACCTGCGTTGTCATGATCATCCTTCTATGTACAATCATTTGAGAAGATAAGAGGGGAAAGAAAAGAGGAGAGAAGTCCCAGGAGAGCAGTCATCGGGAAGAGAACCTCTATACTTGTAGACATGAAGGTGCACCTTGAATGACTTAGACCATACACCCTCATTAATGCACCTCTGGTTCTTGTTCTTTGAATGGTATTTCATATGCTAGGTATTAAATGCCAGAACGATGCCTTGGAAGTCAAGAGATAGGCCACAAAGTACTGTCTCGTGTCTGACAACAAATATTGGATAGTGATCGGTCAGCTTTGAAGGAAATATCAAAATGCATCACTGTAAAGATAACAAAATTGGGGGCCCATAATTCTGGGCTCCGGGAGCTTGCACTCAAAGAATAAAGAATCACTGCCTAAACTTTCCATAGGGGGAGGGATTCCTGATGACCGGGAAATTTTATTGACCTTTGAATTTCTCATATACTCCTAAAATCTGAAGTACACCCTCCTCCTCTATGTCCTTCAAACAATCTTGACGGTTGACCAAACTCTCGAGGTGATCGCCGACGTCATTAGCCTTCTCCTTCAATTCCGCAGCCACCTTGGTAACGTCATGAGACTTGAGCATCATCTAGGAGAGTCGCACCATTATGGTGCCGTTGAAATCTCCGGAGGACCAAAATTGAGCCTTAACCATTTCATCAAATTTTTTGAGTATAGTGTCGACATGAGTATAAGTCTCGGGGCAGAGCGGATCAGCCGAAGTAAGCTCTTTGATAAATGTAGAATATTGGTCCAGTGGGGTCTGGACCGCCAATAGTTGTTCTTCCAAAATCCTTACCAGTTGCTTGCCCACTTTGACTCGGAATGCAAGTCTAAAGTACTAGATTTTGAGGAACCCATATGAATCATCCCTTAGGATGCCCTTTGTTGTCAAATTGTCTTCCCTGAGATTCAAGATCTCTCCCAGGTTGTCCCTCCATTCTTCATACTTTTCTATCGCCCCTTGCCACCTGGAAATGGTGGCCTCCAATTGATTCACCATTTATTGCACCTGGAAGAAATCGGTAAGAGACTCAAACAAGAAGCTCCTCATTGCCCCTAATTTGTTGGGCCATCCACTCATCAACATACACCACTTTCCTTTTCATTGTTCTCAGTGCATCAACATCACCTTGTGGAAGTGGTGTTCTAAACATCGACAATCCAGGTGTTTCAAAGGCAAGGGAGAGTGCTAATTCTGTTAGGAGCCCACGAATATTTGCATTCATGAATTTAAGCTCCTTCACCTTCTGAGACTATTTCTCGTACCGAGCATGGATAGCCAGGCTTGCCTCGTAGGAGATCCAATTCTCCTTGTTGGTTTATTTTTCCCAGAGGCACCTCTGTGATCACATATTCTTTGGCAATAAATTTTGATTCCTCTTTCCTTTCTGGTGGGGCCTCTATTACTGCCACCACATTTCCATCTGGATCCCTCTGAGTTTTATGGAGGGTGCGAGCCCTTTTGGGCTTCTTTGCTACCTGGCCCTCGACCAACATTTCATCTAGTGATAGTGGGGCTACTAATGTCATCGAAGCTTTTCCTCTCTAGGATTTCACTAGCCATTGCGGCGGTCCAACTGACCTGCCCATTACCATCCCCAAACTTGAAGTATCCCCAGGTTCTGCTCAGGCTCTTCCTTTTATGCGTTTTCATCTGTGTTGCTGGGATCTTTACGTGTACATCCTTTTTCTTTTCCACCCCATCTCCCAGAATATCCTCCATTGGTGGGATAGACGGTGGTGGTTATAGAGGCAGGTCATTCAAATTTACCTATTGAAGTGCATTGATTACGTTGTTAGCCGGTATATCATATGGTGGTGATTGGCCTTGGTTTCCAGTTGGGAATGGATGCTTGAAAACTCAGACACCCAAATGTAGGTGTTTTGTGTGAATTGGATGAAATAACATCTTGATACATCAACTAAATCCATGGCCTAAGGGGACATTCTGAATCCCTTATCATTAGTGATCGCCTTGATCCCGTGGAAGGTGAAGGCATCGTTGACTCTGCAAAAATTGGGGAAAATTTCGTCCCATTGAAACTGAGGAAAGTGATCCCATGGGGTGGCCTGTGTAGTCCCATTCCCAAGGACACCAACTATGACTAATCCTCAAATTCCTGGATATTGTCGGGCCAATGGCCAGAGGACGTAGGAAGTCATGTGGAACTTGTGATCTCCCCTGACCTTCCTCATCTGGTTGTTTACATGCTTGGCAATAATGTCGACCCAATCAAAGCATGCCTTATTAGTGGTCATGTAATATAAGAAGTAGTACATCTAAGGAATGAACTCCCGAGCACGGGGTTCCCCAAAAATCCTGCACAAAAATATGATTCTGACTTGGATGGGCTCCTTGAAGTCAGAGAGAGAGGAATATCCATCCTCATCTTCTTGAATTCCTGATGTGGGATTTTTATCCATTTTGAATTGAGGTGGCGTTGAGCCAGATTAGCCACTCCCTCAATCTAATCGAGCGAGGTGGCTCGGGTGAGAGCCATTGCATTCAAAAAGAACAAAATACGCCACCCTTGGGTGGTGGCATCGTGGTCCAGGGAGACGATGGGCACCAGGTAACCGAGGGGGTTGGGAGAGACCAACACAACAACTCCACTAGCCAAATTGTAGCATTTAGCCATGAGCATTATTAGTTCTTCCACTTGTACTGAGTATGAAAAGCCAACCGCTTGAATAATTCTGGATGCTGCTAAGTTAAATGAGACAGGGTCATTGGACCGTCGGTGTTGGTGGATTGATTGAATGAGGCCTTTTAATTTGGCATAGGTGTCGACATCTATATCTGTGACCTCTTTCAAATTATATTCAACTCTGAATCCCAGAATTATCCCATCTTTCTTATACTTCTGGGTCAATGGGAGCTTCTCCAATATCTTCTCTATCTTAGACTTCTTGGGAGTGCATGTTGAAACACTTGGAATTTTGGGACTCCTGGGAGGTTTTGATGGTGAAGCCATTTCTTTTTTACTTTAACCTGTACCTATGAACCGGGTAACCATCAATACATAAATATTATAAATAAAGATTTTGGGCTCTGGTAATTCGAGCATGACTGCTTACTTGCCATCCTGAAAATATAAATCATTAGACCTTAAAAATGTCTAGGGATCATCTCTGACATAAGCAATTTAAAACACATGAAACTCTTATGCGCCCCCCCCAAAAAAAGACCAGAAATGATGACTCGATTGGAGAATATGGTGGATGCATCTGGGGTCGCCAAAACACCTGGATCCTGAGCAAAAAGGATGACGACGTCAGTAACAAGACATGCAACCTTGTCGTCGTACCTTGACATGTGCATACCCACTCAGCTAAGTAATCATAATTAATCAATAGCTATTTTAGCACAAGTGGCATGAATTCCACTTCAGGACAAATTTTAAATATTCAAACGTGGGAATTAATTCTGCCATTAAGACAGAAATGATGGAGGAGAGGAAAATTACAAAATGAACCGTCAACAAGCTGGGATCTGTAGTTGACCTGCTTCCTGGCCTCAACAAGAAGGCTGCATCAACCAGAGAGGTAAACGTATTTATTGGGAAAACATGGTCGTCATACCTCACAAATAATTTTGGGAAATGACATCCCTATGAATTAACTCCATGGGACTTGCATTAAGAGCAACCTGCGAAGTCGCATGGTCTCCTTAACACAACATGACAAAAGCTCAACCCACTCAACAATGTACATACCTGGCCTCGACTATTAAAAACACACAAACCACCCAAATTTACAAAGCTCACCACTTTCTACAAGACTTGAACAATGACTTACAGGAATTTACAATGCTCTATGAACCCAAATTTACAAGACTCATAGACTATACAACAGGACAACAAGATGCTTATCTACAGAATATGTACACCAAAAATATAGACCTGTCCCCTTCGAGTAGGACAACTACAAAGGAAAAGGAGATGCACTAGGTATAGGAGGAACAATGTGCCAAATAGAAAGCACAACCTGGACGACATGAGAAAAAGAACAACCAACACACAAAAATCCCAAACGGGCCGAACAAAACAAAAAGCATACAAAGAAAAAAGGAAACAAACATCAACAAAAAGTGAACAAACTAGGAGAAAACAAACAAACAAACAAAAAAGAAACACAAAGAAAGGAACCCAAAGGCCTACGTGAAACTTAGAATGCTGGAGAGGGGATCTGAAAGTCATCTCACTTTGCCACCAAAATGTTTTGAAGAATATTCAAACACACCTCTACACCTTTTATCTTAAACACCTTAGCTTAGGAGACACTTTACTTCTCTCTTCAGATAATTCGCTAGGAGGTAATTAGTGCACGATAAATATAAAATGATAGAGTAAAAGGCCTTAAATAATGCATGAATGAGCGTATTAATTACTAATTGTTATTCCATGAAATAAGCTGGCCACCGAAGTCTGGGCCTTGGGATACCTGGTGATCATCCCCTTCAAAAATGGATGGGATGATTGGCAGGACTCGATGGTCCGGAAGTCCTTGGCTTTCGAGAGACAACACTCTGGGATCTGGATCCCATAGAAGACCAGAAAGACAAACAAAAGGAAAGGCAAGGGAAAGCACCTGGAAAGGAAAATAAACAAAACAAAACAAAAACAAAGGGGACCCAACATTTTTCTGACAAAATGTAGGGACAGGTATGTAGGGCATAACAAGACGTATGAAGGTTGCTGCTGAGGTGGTGGGAAAAATGACGATTGCTACTAAGATGGTGGGACATATGAAGGTTTCTGCTGAGGCGGTGGGATGTATGATTGTTTTTTTTGAGGTGGTGCTATAGGGTTGGAAGTGCTAGGCCCAGTTACTCCATGATGTTTCAAAAAGGTAGCCAGAATACTCGAGTAGTTGGGATTGGTGGGAGGGTATTGTGGAGGTGCTACTTGATTGATTTGGGGGTTTCCTGAATTGGAAGGAACACCTATAGGAAGATTTTTGATGGACTATTGTAGGGATGTCACTTGAGTGATTTGGGGAACTCCTGTCAAAAGGGTGTTGGGATTGTGTCTTGGTGGAGCCATATTAAATGTACCCGTTGGATGGGTTCAGGTCATTATGGAGGGTGTTGATGTGGTGCAAGGTGTGCTAGATATGGGTGGAAAAGTGGAAAAGAAAATATTATTGTAGTGGATACCTAGTGTGGTAGAAGATGTGGTCACTTGGGAGGCGCTTTGCGTGGGGTTTCTAGAAGGTAAAATGGAGTTGATTGGAAGTGGTGTTGTGGAGGTAAGCCGAGATGATGGCATGGGGGTGGCTTCTACTATGGTGGAGGTATCATATCCAACAGGTATTTTTACACCATTTTGTGTAAGAATTGTGAAGTACGCATCTAGGTTAGTTGCCAATAGTAATCCCATAATAGTCATTACTATAGGGGTTTCTAGGGTGGCGTCAACTTCTTTCGTGTCATTGCATTTAGCCTTGATATTTTCAAATGAGAATTCATCTTCTGGAGGAGGGATAAGGGTAACTATGGGATATCAATGTGTGCTTTCTCATGATCTTGAATAGTCTATGGATCATTGAAATCTAGGGGCCTGGTCTTTTGAATAAGAACATCAATTTTCATGTTGGGATCATGTCTGGGTTATGTGTTGAGATCCATTGTGCCTCTGTTCTTATGTGATCTCATGAACGACATATGAAGAGGAGAAATGAAACCTAATTTTTTGGATTTTTTGGTAATAAGATGCTGAGGGAATCTAGGAATGAATGACTAGGATGCTACCTAAAATGCAAGTAATATTACCTAAAAGCGATTCTACAAACTTCAAAGGTGAAATCTCTAAGGAAAGACCTGAATGATTCTATGGACAATCTTGACTTCAAAAAGGTAGGACAAAGATGATTGATACTGGAAATGATGTATGTCTAAGACAAGTGTTAACCAGAATGATAGGTGCCTAAGCCAAGGAAAGATGATGGTGACTGAATTTTGACAAAGCCAAGATGATACACAAGAGCACTAATGGAATGTCCTATGAAAATGCACCCTCTAATCTACAAAGGACTCTGAAAGGGGGAAAACTTAATCTATAGGATATGCAAGCTATATTTTTTGATTTTTTGATTTTTTTGGACTATAATGATGACTATGCAAGATTCTATGCCTGAATAATGCTAAAAAATACTGGATGAATATGCAAGGGTATGTCGATCACCAATTTTCACACTAAGAGACAAGTGGAATGTTTTGGGATATGTCTTGCTAGATCTGCTTGGTTCTTTGATAGGATGCTGATAGGAAAATGTTGTAGTTCCAATGTTTGAATCGTGTACAAACTCAATAATCACAAAACTCAGTGTAGCTGCAGGACTGACTCAAAGAAATGACCAGTTTATGTTCAAAATATTTTTCAAGCTGCAAGGTTCTTCACACAGTTGAAACTGAAACAATCATATTAATCTATGGTCAAGTTGTCTTCATCTGAAATGTTATAGGCTCATTGCTTGGGTGTTTGTTGGCTCACACAACATATCTGCCACACAACTAGAGCTTAAAATCCCTCTTGAAGGTGCCTGTGATTTTTCCTTTTTTGGGTATTTTTGTGGTGTTAACAAAGATCTCTTTCGAAACACAATATCCCTAGGACATATATGATGGGAATCTCAGGGGGAGATTCTATTTCAGCCTCCCATTGCACTATAGTAAGACAAATGTTTAGAGATGAAACAAGTGGCCTCTAATTAATAAGGTTGCAGTAAGTTCTATGGAGTATCCCAATCAATTTGTATGCGTGTGACTCACTTAAGAGCCTAGTTGAGCATGCTTCTACTTAGGGATACTTCACCTTATCCAAACTATCATCAACACACCTCGCCCGATATTATGGAGATAAGACCAGATTTTTCTCACAATCTTATTTATATATCTACTAGAAGTATTTTCTGGTTTGAGGTTGTCCTCTATAATGGGTTAAGCGAACCCTCCATACAAGCCTCTCTAAAAATATTAAAAAGCTTTTTATTCTAATAGATTGTGCAAGCGCACCAAAGACTCAAAACACACAATTAATCGCATTAAGAACCAAAAAGATCAAATGTGAACTAAGCTACCATCTATACAAGCATGCGAGTTAAATTTTAACCCCAAACCAAATGATATTTGCTTGTTCAGTTTTAAGTGCACCAATTTCAAAAGTTCTTTGCCTTGTTCAGTTGTTAACCACATGTCAATTTTTGACACCAAAATGAAATATGATTTGTCAATGTTTGAAAATGAATTGTTTATTTTAAAGCACCAAATAGAAATAAATTGATTTTAGATTAGTAAAAATTTAAAGCTTCTTCCATGCCACAAGCTATCAAAAAATTGTTAGTACCGAAAAATCCTAGCAATTTAGATATGATAATCCACAAGCGTGCTAGTATTGATATAATGACAATTGGACTTCTTAGCAAATTCTCTTACCTTGTCTAGATATGTGTTTAAAAGACCTTTGTAACCAATCTGTGCCTCAAGTGCCTCAGTTCTTAATCTGTGTGCATGTCCTTTGTTTTGTCTAATCTCTCGCTCTCTTTTTCATTGCTCAACGAACTTCTGAATTTAAACTTTTTTGTGCTTTGGTGGCCCACTACATTTTTTCAACAATGAAAATGAGTATTTTTACAATATATCACAATGATATTTTAGATAGAAGAGAAGCAAATGTCATTTTTAGTTTTGAAACAATGTTTTTGATAAAATGATTATCACCTTCACCTACACACATAAAGAAAAGTTTTCAAAGATCTTTTTAAAAAAAAAAATTTCTCACATAAATTCAAATCATAGGGAATAAACCCCCTGTATAATTTCAAGGCCTTTCCAAAAATGTGATTTTTTTCGAAAAGAAACACTAATTTGTGTGCATTAGTATTTTTTTAATGAAATCTCATATTTTTTTATTAAAAATTGAAAAAAAATCAGAAAAATCTAAAATTTGGGATGTAGCTTTCTTATTTCGAAAACCACTTGCAAAAATAATTTCATAGTATAATTCATTAGTTTGTGCCCTAGGGACCCATTTTATCAAAACATACCAATTTTAAAAGTTGTATTTTTTAAAAAATATTTTTCATAAAAATTAAAATCACAGAGAATAAATCCCGTGTAAAATTTCAAGACCTTTCTAAAAATGTAATTTTTTCAAAAATAAATGTTGATTTGTGCCCAGAAAAATATAATAAAATTATAATTTTTTAATAAAAATATATGAAAAATATGAATTTTGGATTGTAGCCTCCTTAGTTCAGCGCAAGCCTGCGAAAAACATTTCATAAAAAACATTCCAAGCGGTTTGAAAGATATGACCAAATTTCACATCAGGTTCACCATTTGTATTTAGGTATAATAGCATCAACAGAAACCTGCAATAACACAAAAAATCTAAACCACAAAGAGATTGTTAGAGCAATTAGTATTCACAATATCAAAAGAGGAAAGGAAACAAGAGAATTGCATACATAAATCAATATATTAAAATCGAATAACATAAAAGCATATCCAAACCCATAATTCCTCCTTTGTTGTTCTCCTTCTTTATGCAATGTGAGCTCTCAGAAACGAGTGCTCGATTGTATGCCAACATAAGATTTCACAAAAATTATGGTTTTTTTTTTAAAATACGAGAAACAAGCTCTCTATTTATAAGATTTTAGGGCTTTCAACCAAGAATCCATTATCGTAGGGTTGATTGACCATGATTGATGAGTTGAACTCAGAGTGAGTAGGAGTTCAACTCTGTTTGACTTCCTTGATTGGGGGGATTTACTAAATGAGGTGGAAGAGCTAACTCAAGTGAGTGAGAGTTCAACTCTAATTGACTTCCTTGATTGAGGGGATTGAATGAAGCGGTGTAAGAGATAACTCAAGTGAGTGAGAGTTCAAATCTAATTGACTTCCCTTATTGAGGGGATTGACTCAAGAGGTGGAATAAGAGATAGAGTTAGGAGACAAATTCGTGGAGTGAAGAGTTGTGATTGAAAAGCTAACTCAAAGTGAGTGTGAGTTAGGATTTAGGAGGATATTTATGATTTAAATAAATAATAAATTATTTATTTGCACATGTGGGGATATTTTATAAATAAATAATTACATATTTACTTATGAGAGGAATTATTAGTTTAATTAAATAAATATTATTTATTTAATCATGAGAGGGGAATAATTAGTTTAATTAAATAAATATAATTTATTTAATCATGGGGGGGGGATACTTAGTTTAATTAAACAAATATCATTTATTTAATAATGAGATGGAATTTGATTTAATTATTACATAAATGTAATAATTCGAGAAGGGGGAACATTAATTAAATTTGATTATTTAATTAATTATAAGGAGACGAGGAATAATTAAATAATGTTTAATTATTTTGTAGACGAATATGTGATGAAGTATTGATTAGATGTTCAATAATTAAAGTAATTAATTAAAACTACTTAACTATGAAATTAAAGGAAAATGATGATTTTGATCTTAGAATATGGTAGAAAGACACAATTTATTTATTAAATAAATTAAAGAGGAAATAGTAGTCATGTCATTACGTTAGAGAAATAGGCCATTTTTAAAGTGTCTATAATGAGATCAGAATCAAATTTCCACCCCTATACTTCTTTCAAGTTCTTGTCTTTATCTAAAATGTGTGGAACCAGAGGATGGTCAAGGCCTACGAAGGATTACAATTTGGTATTGATTAATTGTTTCTTCCCTTGGAGAATGACAATAAAGAAACTACCAAATTGATCATTTCTTTGGTGTCCTCAATAATAGGAGGCAGATCATCCTTGTATCTTGCTGCAACATCCAATTGGATAATAAGAACTGACCTTGCTGACCACCTGGTAAAAAAAGACTCCAAGTAGGAAATAAAACCATCACATAGCCTCTTAGATTGAACTAAAGAAGAGTAGGAACCATGAACAACATCAACCTTATACTTGAACTTGTCAACCCTATGTTGAAGAGCTTGCATGAGAACACTAACACTCTTTTTAAGCACTTCCTCTTCCAAAGATTCAATCTTGCTAACATAATCCTCCAACCTATTCTATACATATTGAGACACAACTAACTCACCTACAACTAGATGTTCACCTATAGGATCTGTATATGGGACAAGACGAAACCTTGAAACATACATCTCTAATGTTTCTTTCAATTCTTCATTCTCAAACATGACCTCTTCATACTTCTTAGACATGACCACCAATTCAATATACATCTCCTTATTCCTCTTATCTCTGTCCTTTGCAATTTCCCTATTCATCATTGAAATGGGGTTAAGCATGCCTACAATCTCCACAGAAGAAGTGTTCTAAACAATCTTAATGATGACATCACCTTGCCTTTCTTCACCAATACTTATCACATGGGGCTTCTGTGCAACAGGGGCCACTGCCCAAATAGAAAGGGTTTTTGATTTAGGGTTGTAACCATACCCTCTCAATAAATCACCATACTCATGCTCAGAGTAAAACACATGGTCAGTTTGATTCCTAATTTGATCAATAATAAATGTGGATTGTAGATCCCACCCTGGAAGCAACAACATGCCATTGTCCATGACAAGTTTCCTAACATATTCAACCTTCAATTATTCTGAATCAGGATCATATTGTTGCAAAGAAGCAAGTACAACCTGTTGTTGATCCAAGTTAGAATCTTTTCCCTCTTGATCCATCAACCTCTTACATCTCTTCCTTTCAACTTCATCATAAAATTTTTGAACTCCATAGTATGTATGAAATCTTCATCCTCTACAAATTTTTGAGTATTAATCTCCATATCATCTATCAATTTTCCCAATGATTGATTTGTATATAATTCCAAACCATCACCAATCCCTTCACTAAGCTTCTCCTTGAGCCTCCTGTTGTTCCTTTTTCTTGCTGTCATAAAACATACTCCTCAAAGGATTCACTCTATTTATCCCTGGCACTGATCCAGCATAGAATAGGACAACAGTAACAAGGTCTTGAGACCTCCTTCACTTTTAGCTCCACCAAATCGGGCGGGATTACCCTTGAAGACTTAGAATAACGAAATCACTCAATTATTCTAGTTTGTTAATGGTGGAATTACAGGGAATGATCACTGTAACTTTTACTAAAATAGACCAAACTGAAAGTAAAGATTG
>MU223380.1:5202-15319 GCA_018584345.1 Thuja plicata | reverse complement strand
AGAAATTTCTCCAAAAGACCAGATATATTGCAATTGACTTAGTATCTTCAGACAGAAAAATGACCATCCTTGTACCAGTCATCTTGGGATCCTTTTATAACAGAAGGATGCAACAAGCTACAGACATTTGGGAAGGACAACTCAAACATTTACAATAACTGTACAACAAAACTCGACAACCGAACATAGGTGGCAGCTAATTAACCAGGTTTATCTTTTGTGGCTTAACCATACTTGATTCATCCTTTCTGCTCCCCATCTGTTCACTTTTTTGACGGTAGGCCAATCAAAAGGTAACAACTTCCACCTCACCTGGGACTCGTGGCAGCTCTGGCCTCAGACATGTATTTAGCCCTGTCTCTTTCCTGTTCTGCAGAATGCTGTGCTCTATTTTCTGTTTGTGCGTTTCTGGGAAGATCCTTGCGAGTGAGCGACGCACTTCCTGCTCTTCAATTGGTCGCATACTCGCTATCCATCCTTGCTCTATTTTTCATCTTCGGCGAGTGAGTGATGACCAAATTCTTGACTTCATCTTAAGTCTGTCGCACCCTCATGCTACTTTTATGTTCTGCTTCTGGGTTCACGCGAGTGAGCGATGCTTGCTTTTTTAACTCGTCGCACCCTCGCGAGCTGAATTCTGATATCACCTAAGTCTGGGCGACTGAGTGACCATGCCTCTTATCTTTCATCTGATTCCTTAATCGCACACTCGCTGAACTTTTTAAACTGCACCTTTTGATATGAGCGGGTGAGCGACGATTCATTTCTTTACTGACTGCTCTGTCTAGTCGCACACTCGCTATCCTTTTATTCCTTCTTTCATCTAATGCGTGAGTGAGCGATAGTAGCTGTTCTTTGCTCAGTCGCAAACTCGTGAGCTCAGAAACTTTACTTTATACTGGACTATGAGTGCGCGACTGCTTTAGTTTTCCCTTAGTCGCTCGGTTGCAAGCTCTTTTCTTTCCACTTCTGTTGATTGGCGACTGAGCGATGCTTTTCATCTTCTGACTCGTCGCATACTCGCAAGCTGAATAATCTTACTCTGTTTCTGATGGCGAGTGCGCGACTGCCTCTTTTTTCTAACTCGTCGCATCCTCGCGAGCTATTTTTCTTTTACCTTCATTGACTGGCGAGTGAGCGACGCTTTCCCTTTTTTACCTCGTCGCATACCCGTGAGCTGATTTTTGATGTTCTATCATTTTCGGCGAGTGCGCGACTATCTCTTTTCTTTCCTCGTCGCATACCCGCAAGCCCTGTTCCTTCCATCTCTTTTGATCAGTGACTGAGCGATGCTTTTCATCTTCTGGCTCGTCGCATACTCGCGAGTTGAGTTTTGGTCACCTCAAAGCATCAGCGAGTGAGCGATGCATTGAATAATCCTTTAGTCGCTCGGTCGCAAACTATTATGCATCTTGAAAAGCACTTGCGCGACTAAGCGATGGCATCTTCACATTATCATTTCACCTCTTCGCCGCGCACTCACACTGCAGAAAACAAGCGAGTTAAAACATGAGCGAGTGAGCGATCCAACAGGACATGACTTCGTCGCACAGTCGCAGACCTTTTAACATTGACACAAAACTTAACGCGGGTGCGCGACTACTTTATTTTTGACATGACTCGCTCAGTCGCAGAGCGTGATGACAGACAGTATGACTTTATTATGATTGCGTGATTTACCTCTTTTCAACTCGTCGCGGACTCGCCAACCTGCAACTTGACCTCCACAAAACATCGCGACTGTGTGATTTACCTCTCAAAATAGCTCATCGCCCACTCGTAGACAGATCAAAAATAAACATATGGAGATCGCGATT
Organism: Thuja plicata; assembly: GCA_018584345.1. Classification (NCBI taxonomy): domain Eukaryota; kingdom Viridiplantae; phylum Streptophyta; class Pinopsida; order Cupressales; family Cupressaceae; genus Thuja; species Thuja plicata. The sequence goes on along the minus strand of MU223380.1, from coordinate 13,502 downwards.
GTGCGATTCTCCTTCTCGGACAGCTCGTCGCGCAGTCGCATGACTTAAAGACTCTTTTCAAAGACCGACGCGACAGAGCGACTAAACACAAAACATGACTTAAAAAAGGTTTTTGACCATTTTTTGGCGGTAAAGCACAGAATTTAAAATCAAATAAGCCCGGGAAAAGCTAAAGACCAGGAAATTCAAAATTTTTTACAGGGCAGTACTAACACCTCCTTCTTCTTCGATCAAATTCATGATCATCCCTATCAGACACATCATTATAGGTATACTCCTCAATTTGAGGCCTAGTCCTTTCCCTTTTAGGAGGGGGTTCCTTAGTAGAAGAGGAAGAGTCATAATCATCTTCTAAACTTGAAATTATAATTTCTCTTTCTTGTTGTTGAGGTGGAAGAGATGGCATTTGAGCCATCAGAGCATCATAATTTTTCATCATCTCCTCAATTATTTGAAGAGGAGATAAATCAGGGTAAAATCCAAGGAAATCATTATTTACCTCAATCAACCTTGTTTGGCATAACATCAGATTCATCCAATTTTCCTTGTTTTTCATAAAATCCTTCTCGAAGTAAAAATTTCTCACTACATATTCATCATCCAAAGGATCATGAGGGGGAAGCTTCACCCAACTAATCATCTACGTAAATGCCCCTTGATAAAACCCCCTGTATCACAAAACCTGGGAGGAGCAGTCTACAACTTGAATTGCTTCAAGAATGTGTTGAGATATTCAAATACCTTCATACTGATGGAGCATTCTAAAACTTTTAGTCAATCTGGGCAAAAGATTACCCCTTCTCTTACCTTGCAAGTATTCCCTCTGAACTAGCAATAATTTCTCAAAAAATCTTAATAAAAGAAACTTTGTTAGGTACAAATATCGACAATATATGAGGAGGCTATGGGAAACCTTAAACTCTGAACACAATGAAGTCATCAAAGAAATAAAAATCACCCTAGTTTTGATCAAAGGGCCCATCAAAAACCTCTTGATCTGACCTTATCAACTTTCTCACCTGAAGACAACCTATTTTTGTCCTTCCCCAAAAGGTTCATGATGGGGGCAACAATATAATTATGAAAAAATATAAAAAGGGGGTCGGGTAGCTTATATCCCACTCTTGTCCAACACTACATAAGCATCCTCTCTCTAGATGGGGCAACCTTCTCCAAGCACAACCTTTTATGTATATTATCAACATTTAAATATAAAATCAAATGACACAATAAAGAGTAATGTTTAAAATAAATCACTATAGGGGTCTGTTAGATAGCAACCGTGCCTTCATGTAAGGCATTCACCAAGTACGCTACAAATTTTGAGTCTGTATTGACCTCCGGGTTTTGGATTTCCATCGTCATACACATTATATCAATTAGAACCTTATCTTCCACATCAAGTCTGAAAACCTTGCAAAACCCCTGAACTGTGTAGATAAAATAATGTTAGAAATATTTAAGGGGAAAAGGCTCCTCTAAATTTTTAGGAATTGTGATATTCTTTCTATCAGGTCCCCTGGGCATGAACCTAGGCACAACTTTTTTTCCTAAAGACCCACCCTTGGGCTGCATAATTCCTCTTTTCTCTCCTAAAGTCAATTTCAGTACAATTAACACTAGTGATCCCAAAAGCCTCAGTTAAACTCCTTCTGTAAATTGTCACTAGGGCTCTGTGGTTTTCCCTTCTAATAACCTTGGTTGATGGGGGCTAATTCGCTAAGGAACTCTACATCAATAAAGAAATCTGACACTATTAACTTGGCCAAATTCAAATCCCAGGGATTTGACATTGGAGGGCCCTTAATTTTTTTATTGAAAAAGTAATAAAATAAATCCCATCCTGAGGCATCAGTGATTGGATTTCTACACCTAAAAAAATTATCCCTCCATTCATGTTCGTTTGCAGATAGAGCATTGGTAGTCCTGGGTAACAAGTCAACAAAATCTTTCCAATAAGCCCAAGTTTGCCCCTTTTTAGCAGAACCAGACCCAAAAGTAGATGTAGATACATTCTTTTGACTCATTTCTCCTAAATCCAATTCGACAATTAAAATGAACTAGAAAAAACCCACTGAAAATATTTCTTGAGAACAAAGATAAAAAACACTTACAATTTCATGAAAATCACCCTTAATAGCTTTAGACACTCTGTAATACTATTTGTGTACCTTGAACTCTCAACAAATTTTTCATTGCAATCTAAAAATTAACTCAGCCCTCATTTTAAAATTAATGTTGCATGGTTCAACTATCAGCTCGACTAGCCGTGCTAAAATCTTTTAAATCTTTAGATCTCAGCCGTCGATGTCCATCTTGGTCGATGAGCATGGTGAGTCACGCAACTTCATTTGATACACATCAACAACACATTAATAACCATACAACTGCACTTGCAACAACCAGCTATGGGTCCATTCATCATTTCCTTCAAGAATTTCCTGGACACATGTCAACTCCTCTCAAAACTACAAGCTAATTGAGTAACCCACATAAAGTGTAATGGTGTTGTGACATACCCAACCATTTTAATCGCAAACTCGCAACCATTTTCCTTAACTACAATTTAGGCTTGCGAGGACGCGAGGCTAGAGGTCTTCAATAAGTGTTAGTACTTCGCTCAACCTCAATATGCAACAATACCAATTTTTTAAGTCACGAGGATGCGACAACACTTTTATCATCTCCAATAGACTGCCATGTAGCCTCACAACCACTAGATGTCATCTATCTTAACCGTCACAAGGATGTGACACAACAACCTTACAACATCCAGTCATTCAACCACAACCTCACAACACCTTTTTCTAAAAGAACTTAACCTCTACGTGTTAATACATTTCTAATTACTGAGAGGGGAGGGGTGAATCAGTAATCAACAAAAAATAATTTAAACCTCTTTAAACTTTATGCACCAAAACTTAACTAACATAAGTAAAAATTTCAATGCATGCATCCACAATAATCAACAACACAGTGCAAACACTATATTTGTCTCGTGGAAACCCAAATGGGAAAAAACCATGGTGTGAGTTGGTACCCACATAGTTTGTACTCTTATGGAGTATGCCCTATTAGGAGCTTACCCTGTTAAAGGTTACAACAACACTGTTAGGTGCTACCTGGTTAAGAGATTTACCTTAGATCTGTTTAGATCTTTGCCCTATTAGGAGAAACCTTATTAGAGGATTTAAAACATTCAATTAGAATGCCACCTTGTTAGAGGATTTACAAAAAAGATATGTTAGGATCCACCCTGTTAAGGGATTTCATTCTTACAATGGTTAGAAAGAAACATATAAACTGATTTGTGTAATTTGCACTAATTATACATGAGAAGACCTAGTTAAGCTCTATACTTATTCTCCATACTCTCTACTCTTCCTCAGCTTTATTGCACTTGATTCCTTTACTTGATCTGTCACCACACCCTTCTGCAATTCGCAATCAACCTCCTTACTTCTTTTCCAACTTTTCAATATATAGAATTACTTTCATTGACTTAAAACAAACCCTAGATTTGAGATATGAACAATCCAGATCACATTAGGTAGGATACAATGTATCTAACCACTTATAAAAAAATTTTGTTTGACTGCGTCAGCTTACATATGGATTTTACCTTGGTAGTTGAGCCATCTTCAAAATCTCTTTTGACCAAAAGAAACTTCTTGAAGAATCCACCTCTAACACATATCTTAGGCAATGCAATGTCAAGTAAGTTCAAAAAATCAGTACAGAGCTAACTTACTACTTTAAAAAAATCATTACTGGTCCTCTTGGCACTTCGAATACCTTCATCGATTCACAAATCTTCATAACCTATTCATGAACTCTATCTTGTTTACTTGCTCATTTTGTTAACATCGCTTCCAGTCAACTAAACTAGTTGCACCGGTCAACAATACGAGTCACATTCATAAAAATAATATCTAAAAAATGTCCACAATCATATACTATGACTGCTCCACCAAATACTTTATCGATTTGAGATAACATTCAAATCACTTACAGTCTGTCACTGACTATTCTAGTAGTTACCTAGTTTGAGTTCATTCAAACATAAACAACTCAATTCTTCATATCAAACATCGCGATGGAAAAGCTAACATCACAACACATGACATATCCTTCCATTAGAATAGAAACTCCAGAAACATAGTGAAACTCATAATTTATTTACACAATATCTGGTAACATACTAAAAACACTAAGTTAATCAGTTGACATTAATGAAAACCAAATAACTGATTCACCTGTCATCAAATCTATACCAGTCTTCATCAATGTAGTACTTAGCATCATTGCATCAGTTATGCTAACACCACAAGGGTGCGATAAACACTTTAAACACAACTTAAATCATGTGAACAAAAAAAGGGGTAAGTTACCGTGAATGGGGAAACAATAAAGTGTTAGGCTAGGACATAAGAGATATATGGGAAACAATGACATTAAATCTAAAGAATATCCTAACCACAAACACACCAAGAATATCAAATATGACGAACCAACAAATGGACACTTTAACACAGCACCTAAGTATGCACCCACTCCTTCAATAGACATGCATGCAGGCATCAATGTAGGCACAAATCTCAGAGAAAATATAAATATTACATAGCGCCTAAATTGACACTGAACTTTTCTTCTAGGTACAATGAATGCCATGAGTAGCGCCAAACCGATGAATAACACCCACATTTCAAAAAAATGAAGGATAAATATATTAAAATAGTGAGTGGAAGCAAAAAGGGAGTAAAAAATGGAGCTAACCATAGGGATTTGTTGTAGTGAGAAGATAGGGACAGTGTAGACTCAACTATATTGGTTGGCTGAGATGGTAAAGGATTGGTATAGATTTGCAAGTTTTTATTGGGAGGTGCTACAATTTTTTTTCCTTGATCATTAACACCCTCAATAGATATAGTATTAGAATCAATGAGGTTTTGTATAACATATTTCAAATAGAAACAATTCTAGTATCATGACCATGTTGAAGATGGTATTGAAAAAGGGATTTGTGATCAAAGAATTTGGGAAAAGGATTGAACGTGTCATTTGGATTAATATGAGGAAGAGTCAATACTTTAGCAATAATCAGATTCAACATCACATTATGCAAAGATTGTGAAAGTTGTGTAAAATTATGAGAAGGTCTAAAAATAGATGACAAAGGAGCCACACCTTTGGATGTTGTTGCCACTCGCTCATCAACATTGTTGGATGAATTATTGATCTTGATAAAGTTCTTGGGTTTCCGAAACTTGTTATAGGATTGGGATGTAGAATCACTCTTATCAACCAGATCCATTGGAGTGGTGCTCTCAAACCTACTCACTTGAAGTTGATAATTATGAAGCACTACACACAATTGAGTAAAAGAGGAAAAGTCAAAAAGAAAAATCTTATCTCCAATGTCTTTTTGTAAATTAGCAATGAAATATGTTGCAAATCAATATCAAGCACATGATAAGAAATCCGAGTATGAAAATTCTTAAATCTACCAATAAAATCAGTCACTTTTTGTTTAACACCTTGTTTACAATGCATTAAATCAGTCAAAGACATTCTAGGACAAATCTTGTTGTAAAATTGTTGAATGAAAGCATTAGCAAGCTTTTGGAAAGAATCAATAGAATACAAAGGCAAGGAACAATACCATTGAAAGGATATCTTGCAAGGTTCTAGTAAACAATTTAGCCATGAACCTATGATCATGAGAGAAATCACTACACAATATTTGAAAAGTTTTGACATGAGTCTAAGGATCAGCTTTACCATTGTAAGTCTCAAGGTGAGGAATTTTCATATATTGAGGGATAACAGTCTGGATGATATAAAATGACAAAGGACTGCCAATGTCACAAGTAGGAATTTTGAATTGATTGGGTCATAAAAAAAATTGATGTTGCAAACAAGACACATTTTGAGCCAAACTATTGATGGTAGAATTGATAGAAAGATTGGTAGGAGGGATGTGTGAAATGTTGGGACCATTATGGGAAATGGAAGGAATGATAGAATATGAAAAAGGAACACTATTGTAAGTGGGCATGGATGAAGGTAAAGAGACACATGAAACACTTGAAGGAATAGTGGAAACAATAGGGTTAGGAATACTAACATGTGTATGATTAAGGTTCTGGATGGAAGTGGTTATGATAGGTGGAGAAAAGTGGACACACTAGGAATGGAGATAGAAATAGACATGGAGGTATCAATACTAGTGGTAGGTGGAGTGGAACCTAACTCTTGGAAACAATCTCTAATAGGATTAACATTGTTATCAATGAGATGAGATATACTACACAATATGTTAACACCTTGTTCATCATTATGAGTTATCTTCCTCAAACTCTCTACAATAGAGATGACCTTATCATTTTAATTTGCTTATCCTAACCATTGTTCAAATTTCAAAGTCATGGGAAAGCTTTTGAACTTTTATAGGGGGAGCTCTTAAGGCTTCATCTTCGTCATGAGAAGAGTGGGAAGAATTATTCTCAATAATAGGAGGAATGTCATTAGTAGGCATGTTGGTGTCATTAAGATCCCTAGGAAAGATAGAGGACTCTGGATCAAAGAAACTCACAAGTCTACGACTTCTCCTAATCAGAATGCTATAAGTAGGGCTCAAGGTAATAACACTCATGCACAAGAGAATGAAAAGGAGATAAATCTAATGAACAATGTTAAATTTGAAAGAGATATGCGAATCAACTAAGTATAATAGCAATGAAAAGAACATATAACTATTAAATATGAAGATGCATAGACATTTAGTTAAAATTAACTAGAGCAATGCATACAAAGTGGATCTAACTACCAACATCAAAAGTATGTATGAAGAGTCAGGTTCACCAAAAATGAACATAAAAAGGAATTAAGGAGGGAGATTTCACCACTATGAGCACTAATGCAAGGGTAAGGCTAATGGATGATTACTCCTCCATTTGAAAATTATGCACATTTGGAAGGAAGATGCCACCATTAGGCTCAAGAGGAGACTCAAGTGCTGAATGGGACAGTGATCCTTCGCTAAATACATAAATTTCAAATTGGAAAAAGAGGAAAGATGCAATGTAGGTGAAAAAATAGACAAGTAGGTAGAAAACTGTAAATAACAGATTGATACAAAATGACATAAATTTTTAATTGACATAAATGGAAACCCGAGACTGGATCTGAGTTGTACCTAAAATCTAGGAACAAGTTGCAGAGAAAAAATCATGGGAAATGTTCTGTTCCTGGGAATATAACATTTGAAAGGTTCTGTTCCACGTGATTTTTCCTGAAATTTTCCAAGGATTTCCAACAAGTTTTGATCTTTTTGATTCTCTGAAAGCAGCTCCACAACCTTTTCTTGCACACAAAAAATGGGAAAAAGGTTGTCTAAAGGGGTTTGCCTTGGCCAAACCCTTGTTTAGGAATCAACCTTATAAATGAAATGAAATTGAATAAAGGAAAGTATGTAAAAGGTAAATGATTGATTCACCTTGCATGAACCCTCATGGACGGATGTTAGGATCCCTCATGCCCATAAAGATGCTTGAATATACTTGAAATCAAGGAATTGACCTTGAGATGTAGAATACGAATCAAATATGCATTTGGGGCCAAATTTTGACAGAAGTTTCTGACGGGTAACTTTTTCTTACGAATTTGGTATTTTTTTTTGTAATAGGCCCCGATGATGTCAGTATTCTGATGGGTGTTTAATTGACCATTAGAAATCTGACAGATTCGGGGTATACATTAAAAAAAAAGTGAAACAACCTCATCATTTTCATTTCAATTGGAGAGCGGGAGAAAAGGAGCGACAGCTGAGCACGGGAGAAGGTATGTGATTTCTTCATCTTTCAAGCCTCTGGCATCATATTCGAAAGCATTTCATTTTATTATTGAGGGAGTTTCTCTCTGAAATGACCGCATTCTACTGGTTTCATGCCCTAGCCAGTGCTTTATCTCTATTATTTGATGTTATTGGTGCTTGTGCTCAAGGATATCGATTCACTGTATTCAAATGTTTGGATTCATGTTTGTTGATATTACTGGCATATGTGTTTAATGATGCCATTGTATATTGTTGTCACTGAAATGACCGCATTCTACTGGTGTCGTTCCCTAGCCCATGCTTTAACTCCATTATTTGATGTTATTGGTGCTTGTACTCAAGGATATCCATTTTTTTGAAATGTTGACTGTGGTTATCAAATGGACAGCCTGTGAGCTTCTAGCTAGGCGCCATTTGTATTGATAGCTTAGGGCATCAAATGTATTGTATCATTGATAGTTGA
>MU223379.1:1492029-1502762 GCA_018584345.1 Thuja plicata | reverse complement strand
TGGAATTATACTTCTAGAGAGTGTGACTACTGTGCATTCCAGAATTGGATTGTATACCCAATTGTGCAGAGTTTGGGGACAAGCAGGACTAGAGTCCCATTAAATATCATACAATTGCTTAGGCCCTGCAATTATAAGGAAAATTGGTCTGGAAATCACAATTGGTGTGATTTCTTCTTGGAGGAGAATTTTACCATCATTAGAGTATATGGGTGTATTCATCCACCCCATTTATTGCCTTATCATGTGCCTATGAGAGTAGCTGCTATGGAATTCATTTGGCAGTTGATGCTAACTGATAATGAGCACTTTGCACCACATAAAAAGGGGACTATAACCCCTAGGAAGTTCAAAATTGCAAATTTTACAATTGGTAAGAATGCCATAGATGAAGTGGGTCAGTGGTTGGAAAAGTATAGAATGGGGGCAGCCCCTTATAGGTACATTGACCCAGAGGGCTTCATGGCAAGGGTTAAGAAGTTGTATACTCCTACTATCCCTAATACCAATGTTCATTGTGAGTGCATTGAAGAAGATTCAACAAGGAACATCTTGGATGAAGATGAAATTCATATGAGAAGATTGAGAATTCAAGAATTGCTGAAGCTGCAGACACAAATAAAAATAAATGGGTTGTCATCTGGGGGTTTTTACCCTGATCTCCCATATTTTGATAGGATTAAGGCTATGATAGACAACTACTATGTGCTAGTAGAACAATTGGATATAGTCCTAGATAAGAAAGGTGCTCAGTCACCTGAACACTCATAATCAGAAGAGGAGAGTGATGATGATAGTGATTATGCACGTCCTCCTGTGCTTCCTCCACCACAACAAGCCCTTGAGAAAGAAATGGCAGAAATCCCACAGTTACAGGGAGCAGAAGGACATATTATTGATCTAATAGTTGCTACACAGCCAGATGATGTAGAAGAACCAGCTGCAAAAAGGCAGAAGTTGGAATTAGGACAGCCTTCAGAGGAGGGCCAAAGTAAAAAAAAGGATAAGGCTAAGGCCTTAGTACCTGGAACTAGGCTCTATGATCATAACCTGAGAAAAGAAATCAAGGAAGGAAAGAAGCAACGGCCTGACCTAGAAGATGAGGTTGAGGTACCACTCAAATCCTGTGTTGATGAAAGATTGCTTGATCAGCAAAAGTTCCTAGATGATGACAGCTTTGTCAAGACGGAGGAGTTTAAAGATTTCCTCAGGTGGCACAAAATAGAGCAGATAAGGTCCCAATTGACTGTGGATGGGAAAGACACAATTACAAATGAGGCCCTAGTGGCCTTACAAAATTATGATCCTTAGAATGAGGATATCTCTCCTGAGGATGCCAAGAAGATGGTGTTAGGAAGTGGCATATTATTGGCTGAAGGATGGGATTTGGCATCTACTTTCATTATAGATGAGATTAGAAAGTAGCCTGACCTTAAAATGGTTAGTGAAGTCCAAGTAGGAGCAAATGATCAAAGGATTTGGGTATAACCCAAAGTCTCAGGCCTTTCCCATGTGGAGCTTAAGCCCTAAAGACCAGAAGCCCCAATTAGTAAACATTCAAGAGAATATGGTGGGAAATCAAATGGTGTGGTCAGTACAAAATATAGGGGAATTAGAAATCTCCCAAATTATGACACACTGGGCTCAACTCAATGAGGACAAGACAAAGAAATTGTCTAAAAGGTATACTGCTTTGTTGGAAGAAACAAGTGCACTGTCTAAGGACAGAGACATGTGCCATATACAACTATACCAGAGGGATCAGATGATAAAGACATTGACAGATGAATTGGAGGCCAAGCCTGAGATAAGGTATGTGCCTGTACAACCACCACCAATGCAGATTGAAGACAAGCCTAAGTTAGGAGAGGCTGTGAAACAAAAGGTGGATGAAGAAAAAGGAAATGCAATAGCTTTGAAAGCATTGAAAGGTATATTACAACATAAGATTGAGATTTTAAAATAAAAAGCTGATGTTGTAATCAATACATATAATAAGCTGCCAATATTGCATACTGAGGTAATGGGATATCTTGCAATTCTAAACCCTTACTTCACAAAATGGTCTACTAGGGCAAATTTGTTTGAGAAATTGTCATCTCTACAAGCCATAAGACCAGATTTTCTTCCAATAGTCACAGAGGTGGAAGATGAGATCAAAAAAGTTAACATTGCTCTCTCATTCTTCAAAGGAAAGTTGAACCAGATAGAGACTAAATTGAATCTCTTTTCAAGTGATTTCAATAGGTTTATTACTGCCTTAAAAGGAGATGATGATCAAGTCAAGGCTATAGATGCCTGGAGGAGTGAGTTTGACACCAAGATGCCTAATGAAGATACATTTCTATTGGGAACCGAGGTTGATATAGAAGGATTCAATAAGATATTGGATGAGGCATTCAAAGCAGAAACAGATATCAACAAGTTCCTACTTGATGTCAAAAATGTCACTGATGTAAGATGGGACAGGAAAAAGGTACAGGTACAGAGTACTCAGGACTTCAATTGGCCATCAGACAACAAAGTAAAGGCATGGGAAGTCATGTAAACACAAAAGAAAAAGAATCCTGTAGTAGAGGAAGAAATTTTGGACGACGAGTGAGGTAAACATTTGGCACTGCACTGTTCAAAGACAAGATGGACAGTTATTACAAAAGGAGATTATAGGTGAGAAGGCGAGCACAACTATCCAGACTCAGCATAACTACTACCATCTACCACTTACAAATCTGATTGCAGTCGCCAGATCGGGAGAAGAATAAGAGTATCTATTTATACCTTTTTGACTCAGTCCTTTCACCACTTCTTCTCTCTCTTTCTTTTATCTCTCTTGTATCTTTAGGGTTAGGTTTTCTTTGGCCATCCGAAGCTTGTTGCATCCTTAAGGATTCCAAGATGGTCATAAACCTATATATAGCATAAGAGTTGTAATAGTTAAGGGTCTTTGATGTTGGAACATTTTAGAGAAGAGATAATATATCACAGAATTCAGATATTCTGGTTTCTGTCTATCTTTTGAAGTTGTGTAATCTTTCATGTATGAAAGGCTGGATCATATAAATAATATACGGTGCAATTTTACTCTCCTCTATTGCTGTCTCTTTTTCTTTGTATGTGCTCTTCTATGTTTAGTTTACAAGGTATTCTGAAACATTCTGGTTATAAGGTAACCATTTGATTACTTGCAAGTTTCTTTCAAGGAAAGAACTAAGTTTTGTAAGTAATTTCAGGGACCATACTACTTTGTTTAAGGATTTGATACAATATATTTGAGGTGACAGGGTAGCTTGTAAGGCAATTTACCTAAATTGTATGTGAACTGTAAGGTAGTTTACTGTGTTTTGTTTTTATGATATCTTAGCTTATTTTGACTCTATAGCCCAAAGGATAGGCACTGGTTCAGAAAATAGTCTGATAATCAATCTTTGTTTAATATATTCCAATATATCAAAACCAAATCAATCAAAATACTTTGTTACTAAGAACAGATAAACAAAACTTGTTAAGGACTTATGTCAGCAGGACATTGTCCATATTATTGATTCCTTGAAGAGTGAATCCCTTAGGTTATCCCTCCTTTAAATAAAAGGAAGGAGGATGAGAATCCTTGTATCACTGATTCTTATTATGCTTATAACTATGGTTTGTATGGTTATATCTTGCATTTGGTTATGCTTGGTCATTTGCAAGGTAATTCATAAGTTGGTTCAATAAAGATACATAGCAAATCAGTGTCCACATTAACAAATACTGTGTAAACAACAATCTTAAGAGGTAAAACTGGCCTAAGTATTTGTGGAGCTCAAAAACGAAGAAGGACCTTATCCAGTCCTTAGCAATTAGGCTTTTCTTGTCTCTGAATCAGTATTAGAAGGCATAGTGTTCAAGTAGACATTTCAAGCACTGTGATTCATACAAGAAAAATCCCCAACACCTACTACTATAAGATGATCCCCTAGAAGAGGAGATTCAACTAGCTGATCCATGATCAATTTTCCTTTGATAGATTTCCTATCTACATACAAGATTTTGAATTTTCTCAGGATCACGACCCACTTAATTGTGTGCCTAGTAAGAGCGACCTTAGATAATAGGTATTTTAACGGATCAACCTTTGTGATGAGTTGAGTTTTATGATTAAGAATGTAATGTAAAATATTATATATGTAGAAGACAATGACCAAGCACATTCTCTAAATGGTTGTGTAATTCAACTCATATCTGACTAGCATTCTTCTTAGATAGTAGATTGCATGTTATTTTCCATTATCATCTAGTTGTGCCAGGAGAGCAACAATGAAACAGTAGTGACAAAGATGCAGAGATCCAATGGTCAACCTAGAACAGGAAGAACTAGAACTCATGGATTATCTAAGTACTTGTTGATATTTTCAAAGGATTTTTGACATAAGAAATCCTAAAGGAACTTGGTATCTTTTCTCAACAGGTGAGAAAAAAGGTAAACTTTATCTGCTAGCTGTGACACAAATCATCGAATGGACTGAAGTCTCCCTTGTAGGCTGAAAATTTGTCTCCATTTCATGGGAAGTGGAATCTCTAGGATGGCTTTCATTTTCTTTGGTTCCATCTCAATTCCTTTGCAAGATACTATATAGCCTAACAACTTTTCTGATTGCACTCCAAAGATACATTTCTTAGGATTCACCCGAACCTTGTATTTCTCCACTCTATTAAAGATGGTTGTAAGGATGATGATATGTGATTCTCTTGTCTTTGATTTTCCTAGGATATCATCCACATTATATTCCATAATATCATGCAGGAGGTCATGAAAGATCATTGTCTTTACTCATTGATAAGTCACTCTAGCGTTCTTGAGGTCGAAAGGCATGACTTGGTAGTAGAAAGTACCCCAAGGTGTTGTCAATGTGATCTTATCTTGATCTTATATTGTGATCCTTATCTGATTATATCCTAAAAATTCATCCATAAGTGATAACATCACATGTCCTACCATCAAATCCACTATGATGTCTATGTTGGGAAGTGGAAAATCATCCTTTAGATATGCCAATTTTAGGTCTCTAAAATCTAAACAGATACAGCTGCCCCCAACATCTTTTCCTAATGGTATAATGTTAGATACCCATTTAGGATAGTCTATGGGTCTAATGAATGTAGTATGCAACATTTTTTATAACTTTTCTTTGACTAATAAGGCTACCTATGGATGCATCTTGCATAGTTTTTGTTTGACAGGGTTGACTTTAGGATATACTACAAGGTGGTATAGAACTAGATTGGTATCCATTCCATGTATGTCCTTGTAATTCCATTCAAATCTTATTTTTTTTTTTTAGAGAAAAATATTCATGTCTTTATTTTCTTTCTCACTGAGGGATTCAAATATGAATGTGATCTTAAGATCCTTATATCTTCCAAGATTGACTTCCATTATATCTTTGATCAGGATAGATGAATTCTCCAGTGGTAGGGACCTTAAAGGAAATTCAACTTCTTCTTCTTCTATTACCTTAGAAAGGTTTTCACTAGAAGATACATCCTTTATTTTATCGTGTTCTTTATCAAAAGGCGCCTTAGAAAAGTTTTCACTAGGGGATGTTTTATTATATTTTTTTATTTTCATCACCAAGGGATCCCCAATATTCAAAAGTGGTTTCCTCTCAATCCACTACACTTTTTTTCTTCTTATGAAAGAGTTGTGAGGGTCTACCATATGACTTTTGGGATAGAGGGAGTTGGCTAAAGAAAATGCATTCTCAAACTTGTATTCTCAAATTCCTTGATTAGTGAACTTGACTTTATTCTTAGATTCATGGATCTTTTCCTTAGTGATATTTTCTTTTCCTTTGAAGTCTTTATATGTGGAGGCTTCATTGGTTGATGGTTTTCCAGTTTCTTCAGTGGAAATTTTATCAGCAGATGGTTTGGTAGGCTCCTCTTTTGTAGTAGGTCCGAAAAACTCATTTAGTGGACATAAGTAGGTTTATTTTCCTTCTAGACATTTGTAGTAATGGAAGGGCTAAAGATCTCTAGAGATGGTGACTTCTTGGATTTTGTGCAGGAACTTTAAGCATTAATGAAATGTAGAAGGTACACCTGAAATATTATGTATTCATGGCCTTCCAAGGAGGATATTGTAAGGTAAGTCAAGATCCAGGATGTGACAAGTAGTTTCAATCAATGTTGGACACACTTGAAGAGGTAATGTGATCAACCCCATGGATTCTCTTTCTCTGTCATCATAGGCCTTGATGGTTATTCTCTTTGAAACATTAAGGAGCTCTTTAGGGAGTCCCAGTCATCTTATCATTTTCAAGGTACAAATATTCAAACCAAATCCACCTGTAATCACCTAAAGTTGGTCTAGCAAACCTATAGCCCTTGTTTCTGATTAATTGGTCTTAATAGATTCTAAATCAAAGACATTCATAAGCTAGACCCTAAACCCTAATTATGGAGCAATTAATCAATTTTTCTTATAGAATTCTAATCCTGACTTGTTGAATCAAATCATCAATCCTAAATTCTAATAAATTTAAATTACATAAAATATTGGGATAAAGAAAAAATCCCTAAAGTCCCTTTTTAATCAAAAGAACCCATTTACACATTTGTGAGCACATTGAAAATCAAAATAAAATAAATAAAAGCGAAAAATGTCAATTTTGTCTTATTCTTCACAAGGTCAACCAACAAAATCACTTGGATCAAGCTCACATGGGTTGAGGAAATGGACATCTCCATCGTTGATCATTTCCTTTTGCCTCCTAATCTCAATTGTCCACCTCTTGGATTTTTATATAAAATGGTTAGCTCCCTTTGCTCATGGCTAGACATAATAGACATGCTAGATATATAGGCAATTTTGGAGAGTATTTTTATAATGCTATTCATTATAGGGTTTTATTGTGCACTCTTGGTTCTTTCTCTCATAGTATTTTCTTTGCAAATGCATTTATAGTTTTCATTTCTTAGTTTAATTAAATCTTGGATTCTTTTCATAGATTAATGGTAGATGTATTTCTCATTCCATTGATAGTTTACACTTACATTGTATCTTCACCCTTCATGGTTACTATGCATTTATTTTGAAAGTTCATGCATTTCATTTTCAAATCTTTTTGAGAGTAGAATATGCAAGTACATGGATCTTGCTCATTCTTGCATTTGAATATTCCATCTTGAGGTAGTCAAGTCACTAATTTTCTATGTCTAATCTGATGGGCATTTGTGAGAATCACACTCGCTTCAACTAGGAAGCAATAAGCCAATTTCAAGGGTGTTTATGTAGTATTTTGATTCTTACTTTGATACTAACCTCTTTTGATGTAATGGTTTATTGAAGTATTTGGTTGCAGATTTGATCACAAATTTTACCACACACACATTTGGCGCCCATCGTGGGGCAGAAAAATCAATTTTTGCCTCATTTTTACAAATTTTCACATTTTTTATGAAACTGTGTTTTTTGTCATGCGAAGCTTGATTCAAGCTCGTACGACATTCAGTGAACAGTAGTTTGTCGTATAGTGACTATTAATCTATTGTATGATTCCTCTCTACAGTTCTTTTTTCACTTGGGCCTATTAGATTTTTTGCATGGGCTTTTACTAATACTTATTTTACCATATTGTAATATATAGTTTGTCATACAAGTTTCAGTGACAAACTTCTCTCTATGGTTTTTTGTTTCAAGAACAAAGAGTGTTTTTAGGGGTCCTATTGAGCTGATTTTAATTTTGTAACCCCTAGCATGTGTTGTATGATCTTTTTTATCTCTGATTCTATAGTCTAACTAGTTTTTGCAGGACATTTCTGACAAAGATTCACTTGTCAAAGTCTCACTAGCACATAATTTACAGAGATTACTAACATTTTTGTGCTTGTAGGACGCTTTTGAAAGAAAGAAAGGTTGTGAGACTACTAATTATTGTATTTGTGGGTTGCCTTGTGATTTTACGAACCAAAAAAAATGTTCTTTCTTAGATGATTTCTTAGGCACCTAGTTTAATTAGGGTGTTTCTTGTTTGGGTTGAATTGAACATTAGGGGATTATGCTCTTCTTCCTTTGGAAGAATAAAAAACCCAAACATGTTTGATTGAGCTTAGGCAAACAATACTTTTATTTTGGGAAAATCAAGTGTGCTTGGTATATTTGGGAGAAACAAAAGGAAATAGGAGAGAGTTATCTTATCCTCTTTGAGGGAGAATCAGAAATCTTGATCTTCCATTTGCTATCCATTTCTTTATTGTATTTACCTTTAGAGGGCCTACCAAGATACAAATCTTTTGGGAATGACCCAAGTGGGGAACAAGCGAACCTAGCTACTCCACCCCACTATAATCAAAAGCTTCCTTCAATCCAAAGAGAGGGAAGACTTGTCTATTTTCTACTTCTAATTCCTCTTCATGTGTAGGGCCTAGTTGCCTCAATCTTGCTAAGCAAGACTACATTTGACTAGGTGCTTGTAGGGCCATCTTAGTCTCAATCTTGTTTACAAGACTACAAGGGGAGTATATTTAGCTTGTGTAGGGCCAAGAGGTCTCAATCTTGCTTGAAAGACTATGCATTTTGAGTGCTTGTAAGGCTATATGCCTTAATTTTTCTTGCAAAACTTTAAGGGATAGTCATGAACAAATTTCCTTACTAGACACTTTTAGATATAGGCTAACTGACTCACCTCCAAAAGTATCAAAATCTTTGTGCAAGGATCAATCCAAGTGGATTACCCGGATCACCTAAAGTTTTTTACACTCACCATATGTATTCCCAAAGGTTTTTTAAAGCATGAATGTGACATGAGGGAGCTTATGCAATTTGAGCATTGAGTCTCTTTTCAAAACACACAATGTGCATAGTCTTGGAAAAAATCCAACATCACTCTTGTGTGAGGAGAAGGAATATCAAGTGTGGGCAAAGAATTTGATACTAAGCCAAATTGACTCTAGGGGTAGAAAATGTTCGATCATCCTCTCTTTGTGTTTGATGTATTTGAATCACTTGAAACATGACACTTACAACAACAAAGACACTTTTGACAACACAATACACCAAAAACTAAAATTTGAGCAAATGTGATCCAATTTTTGTCCAAAAACAAGTGGAAAATTATTCTGGGTCCTTCTGTAAATTTTTCCCTCAGAATTATCATACAAAAAAATGCATTGGGGGGAATAAAATTGCACGAAAACCTTGGAATTGTTTTATGGGAACCAAGAAATTTTTGTATGATCTCACATTAGGAATCAGTCAGTTATCTTGATCTGTGGTATCCATATTTCTCATTCATGTGGCTTGAATTAATCACAATACCTCCTCACAGCAGCCATCATGGTGCAGAGCACCCTAGGGTTTAGCTCAAAACCCTAGCCCCAACAATTTTGAACAAGTTTTGATACAAGTCTTCTAACGAGCAAGTCATGTTTTGCATTGTCGCTCAGTCGCAGAGCCAGCAGCGAGCAGAAAGGTAATGCATCGCACACTCGCAAAATAGTTAAAAGTTAAGTCTTATAGTGAGCGAGTGCGCGACGAGGAGCTCATCGCAAGCTCGTGAGTCAATTCGCAGTCAGAGAAAAATCGGTGCGACAACGCGACGGGCGCTTAATCGCTCAGTCACCGAGGAGCAAACAGGTAAGTAGGATGTGCGAGTGAGCGAAACCTTGTGCATCGCAAGGTTGCAGGTGACTTGACGGTTAAGTGAAAAGCATGACGAGTGTGCGAGGAGCATTGGATCGCTCAATTGCAAGGCAAAAGTCAGCTCGGGGAAGCGCATAGCGAGTGCACGACGGGTGATCATCGCTCGGCCGCAGAGCAAGAGGCAACTCGAGGGAGAACAGTGCGAGTATGTGACTTGAGCTCATCGCTCAGTCGCAGCTTAAAACATAGCTCGGGTTACAACACAGCGAGTGCGCGACTTGAGCTCATCGCTCAGTTGCCGAGATATGGCCAGCTTGTCAGAAAGAGTTGCGAGTGCGCGACTAACGTGCATCGCAGACTCGATAAGCAAGTAGCAGCTCAGATTAAAGTGCAATGAGTGCGCGACTAATGTGCATCGCCGACTCGCAAAGCAAGAAGCAGTTAGGGAAAAAGCAATGCGGGTGCGCGACATGAGCTCTTCGCTCAGTCGCAGAGGAAAAGAAAGATAGGGTAAAGACATAGCGGGAGTGCGACGAGTAGGTAATCGCTCAGTCGCAGACCAAGACATGAAAGGTCAATTTCATTCACGACTATGCGATAAGGAACAGAACAGTCAAATGATCAAACATGATGACGTGTCAGAAGGAGAAAGCCTTGAAAATTCTTAACCGCCAAACAGAAAAGAGAATGACACAAAAGAAAAGAGTCATGTACAGAAAGTCGACCATGCAGAGAAAGTGAAGATAGGTTACAGACGAGATGAAGAACAAAGAACAGCTGGAGGACTGCGATTGACAGGTAACCACCAGGGTTACAGAATTGAGGAGAAGCCAGAGATAAACAGAGAAGAAGAATCTATGAAAAAGAGTTCAATTCAGATCAGTGATTGATAGTTAGTTAGTTACAGAGACAGAGTAGACTAGCCAAGCATATTGTAATCTGCTATATTATTAATATAAAGAAGTTTGTCTGTACTTTACGTGCTCTTTTGTTCTGAGTAGCTTTCTGTAAAGTGCTATTTTGTTTCTGTTAGATAACATGGGTGCTTCTTGACTCTGATAATCTGTTCCATGGATTGTGATAGTCAAGAAGCATCCACCTTGTACATTAT
>MU223379.1:1433248-1454658 GCA_018584345.1 Thuja plicata | reverse complement strand
CAATAATGACTCTACACACCTTCCCTATGATCTTGCACTTCACTCTAAAGAGTGCTCTCCTTTGGCTTGGTTCTTCTTTGCTTGGCTCTCTGATTAAGGTCCTCTTTATCATGAGGTTCTCACCTTCTTCGGATTCTAATGGTACCTCAGATGGCTTGGTACTACAACTTGAATCTTCTTGGACATAGTTAACTCTCTTTCCACCTCCTTGGGAAGTAGAACCTTTTTCAGGACACCTATAGGTAGGATGTCCTAGCTGATTGCAGTGATAGCACTTCATGGTGTCAAAGTAGGATGCTCCTCTTCCTTGATTTTTTCTACTCCTTCCTCTCCAACTAGTGTTAGAGCCTCTACCTCTGTTGAAACCTACTCTATGTGAGTTTCCTTCCTAATTTTCAGTGATCTTGTTCTCACGTTTCACCCTTGAATCTAATCCTCTTCCACCATAGCCTCCTTTTCCTCTTCCTTCTCTACCTCTTCCTCTTCCTCTGAAGTTTGATTTTGATTTCTTTGTGTTTTTCTCTTCCACTTTAAATGCAAGTTGGAAACACTTATGGATGGTTGTGGGAGTCCACAAACTGATTTCCTCTTGGATATTCCACTTTAGGCTTCCAAGATACCTAGCCACCTTGATAGTCTCATCCTCTTGGACTCTTGACCTCAAGCACAACTTCTGGAATTCTTCAGTATACGTAGCCACATCCAAATCTTTTTGTTTCAAACTCTGCCTCTTCTTGTGTAACTAAATTTCATAATCCTCAATTAGGTATTTCTCCTTTACCTTGTTTAACATGGCCTTCCAATTTTAAATTGGATGCTTACCCATCTTCTCCCTCTCTTCTTGGAGTTATTTCCACCATGTTAATGCTGGACCACTTAACCTTGACTTTGCAACTTTTACCTTTTGTGCTTCAATTATGCCCTCAGATTCAAAATGATTCTCAATACCTTCTATCCATTCCACAACTAGTTCACTGTCCATTTTTCCATTAAAGAATGGAATTCCTTCAAGACTTTTTCCTCCTAGGGCTCTGAGATCTTTTAGAAATGGCTCCTCAATCATTGGAGGGTCTGGTTCAGGTATCAAGTCTTCTTCATCAACTTTCTGCTTCCCTTTGTTGCTGCTGACTTCATCTCCATCTCTACTTTTAGTTGCATCTGCTACTTCTTGAAGTTTTACCTTCATCTCATCCAGTTCAAGGATTCTAGTCCTTTCCCTTTGATCCTCTATCACTCTCTTCTACTCATCTACTTCCTTTTCAAGCTCTAAATTAGTGACCATCTTGTTTTCACCTACTGATACTCTTGGCTGGAACATTTACCACAAGCCCAATCAATTTAGGCTCTGATACCAATCTGATGTGGACAGAAGTCTTGTTGCTGCTACATAACCAACTTGGCTTTGTTCTGAGATCTTTCTCCTAGATCTCTTAGGGTGTTCACAACCCTAAACTAAGGTAAGTCACTCTCAAATTTACCTCCTCTTCAAGACTCAATCCCCCATCTAAATGATTTTCATCTCCTTCTTGCTAAACCTACACAAATAGATTCATTCTACTCACTTATTCAATGTTTTCTGAACATTGCTTTCATTCTCTTCTCTAGCTGGACTATTACCAAGCTCGCCTAGGGTAAGATCTCCAGGCTTGTTGCTATTGCTTCTCCTATAGAAAACAAAAAGGAAATTATGTACATGGGATCCTCTCAAGTTCCATCCCAACACATGATTCTCACCATGGACTCAGGAATCTCGAGGGGCCATTACTTCTTACAACCCAGAATGGGTGAAGAACTAACAACTTACAAAATAGAAAATAAAGTAACTAATCTACTTGCATGAAAAAGGAACCACAAAGAAACTTAATATCCACTAAACACACAATCTACAACTTCTCATTACTGGAAACAAAACAAAAAGGTACAATGATCTGCAAATCTCTAACTTTCCTGTAGCTTCTCTTCTTCTTCAATATCTCCCTTCTAGATCTCCAAAAAGAAGGTTTGGGATGTTATTAATAACCATCCTTTCATTGGAACGACTGTAACTATCCACATATTCACAAGCATCTCTTCAGGAACCATTACAACTAATCATACTGTCCATAAAAGACAAGATCTACTTTTGACAGGCCGTTACGACTGAATATTTCTGAGTAAAAATAATGCAAAATCAAGCTCCAGTATTGGCTGAGCTGCTAGGCACAAGTATAGGCTGAGCTACTAGGCACCAGTATAGGCCAAGCTACTAGGCACCAGTGTAGGCCGAGCTGGTAGGCACCAGTGTAGGCCGAGCTGCTAGGCACCAGTGTAGGCTGAGCTGCTAGGAACCAATGTAGGCCAAGCTTCTAGGCACCAGTGTTGGCTGAGTGTCAGTGATACCAAGAAGCTTATCCAAGTTTCCTGATGCCTTGGTTGGATTTCCAAAGGCTTACCAACTACCTCACACACACACACAACTAAAAGAAACCAACTAAGCAAATTTCTATACATAGATTGACCTATTCATATCCATCTTAGGGAAATAAAACAAATGACCTTCTAAGGTCCACACACACTCTCCTAACTTGGCTAGAGTCAGTACATGCCAGAAATAAAGAGCTAGGGGTTTGAGTTAGGTGTGCTACTACACCATTGAGGAGCTTGTCCTTCTGGATTATATTCACTCCATTCCTCATTGTCTTTTCACCTCATCCATCGGCTTTCTTATCCATCTGTAATGCCCTACACCTTGTTGTACATTGGAAGAAAAGAAAATGTAATCTTTCTTGAGAATTTTTTATC
Organism: Thuja plicata; assembly: GCA_018584345.1. Lineage (NCBI taxonomy): Eukaryota > Viridiplantae > Streptophyta > Pinopsida > Cupressales > Cupressaceae > Thuja > Thuja plicata. Next base: position 1,451,877 of record MU223379.1, on the reverse strand, counting down.
AATTCTTAAAATCCAAAAATACAAAAAAATAAATCTTAAAAGTCTAAAAATCCAAAACAAATCAGAAAATCTAAAATCCAAAAATCACAAATCTTAGGCTCAGTCCTATCTGCGCCACTTGTAATCAGTACTCTATCTATCAATGTGTCACTTGACTATTCTGACCTTGTGCATGTAGTAAAGTTGTAATCTTCAGTTTGGAACTGATTGATTTCTTGTGTCTTAGGGGCATCTCTTGTTTCTCATGGAAGCATACCTTGTCAATTTTCCTACCCATCACTGTTAGCTACCTAACTCTTTTTAGGTACCAGGAAGTTTTCCACTAACATCACTGGTGTTTTTCAACACCTTAATCAACCAGTGTTTCTTAACACTACCAATTTAGAGACATTTGTGTTTTTCAACACACTTCAGATAAATTTCTCAAAAACTTGGCTCATCACAAGCACAATGATGTTTCTCAATACTCACACAGACACCTTGCATAGATTGAATGCTTGCTGAAATATTTTCTTGGATGTCTATTATCAATGAATTTCATGTCATTTTGTTTGATCTCTTCTTGTTGGTGTGGTCCCAAAGATCCTTAGCATTAAGAAAGTAGGGTGTATGTGGTAAGAGCTTCCATATTCAGGTGGATAAGCCTCACATCCCTCAATCCTACTTCCTTACACACTAAGGTGAGGTGGTAACTATCTCCTTGCTTGTTAATCTACTTATTTACATAAGGATGCACTCATGGTTATCTTGGTTTTGAATGCCTCGGTACTTGTGTATCCTTGCGATATCAACTAGAGACAATGTTCAGGTCATCCTAGTCCTTATACCTGAATGCTTATGTTGTTTCCCATATTTTATCCAATGAAGGTTATACTCATATCCTTATGGTTGTAGTGGCACTAGTAAGGGTTGTATTGACTCCAATGTCCCAACTACCCGATGATGAAAATAAAGACTACCAGAATCAGTGACTTGACTACTCATGTCATTGTAGGGTGCACTTTATTCCTAGACTTGCACTCTAGCATTATAAAAAAGCACATACAAAGAGGAGCAAGTGGGGAGCTAACCCTCCGATCATTGAATCCTTTGTTAGTAAAAATTGCACCCTTGGCTAATTGGACAACTCTAAATCCATTTTCGGGACCAAAATTGGCATTCGATGACATTTTGATACTAAAATAAGAAAATTAACATATTTTCTCAAATGCAATTGATCATTGACGCTTTCCTCATATAATTCCACTTTGAGATTAATCCTAATTGATTCTATCAGACACTTCCCTCTTCAATCCAAAATGTTAACCATAGTCAACTCTTGGTCAAACTTGGTCAACCAGACCTCAAAACTAGCTCGTACCTTATTACCTCAGTGCTTTTTCGATCTATCAAGTGTGTTGTTATCCCCTTCTTTCAATTTTTCTCCCAAGGAGGCAGTACCATTATATCAACAATTTGATTCACATCAAAAATTTCAATCTCTAGGGACATTAGGACCTGATCTAAATCAAGATTGATCAAGTGATTTTTGTCACAGTGCATCAAGTATTTTGAATCTCTAGGAGCATATCAGGTTCCTTGCACCATATCAATATGATAACCTCTCTCAACTAGGTAATTGGCTTCATCAGAACCCATATCAAGTCAATTATCCTAAGCAATCAATCAAATGGCAATTAGTCTCATCGCACCATATCAGGTTGATTCATCATTCAAACTAATCCAAAATAGAGAAATATGCTTGGAGGACAAACATTCAATTTCATCACTTCACATCAAGCTAAATGCTCAAACTCTTCTATCAATCTTTTATCAATCAAGCTTGGAGATGATATTTCTCAGGTCTCTCTATCATTCTTCGCTCAATCAAGCCCGAAGTTGATATTTCTGGATCTCCCTATTAGGATTCACTCAATCAAGTCTAGAGCTGATATCTTCAAATTTCAATCAATCTTCGTTCCATCAAGTTCAAAATCAGTTATGATTAGTGGGATAGTTTCAGTGCTTCATATCAAGCTATTTCTTGATCTAATCAAACATTAGATGTTCTTTGAATCGACGTGTTGCTCGCACATTGATTCAAAGAGGGGAAAATGTAATCACCTAAAATTTGTCTAGAAAACCTATAGCCCCTATTTCCAATTAATTGGTCTTAATAAATTCTAAATCAAAGACATTCATAAGCTAGACCCTAAATCTGAATTATATAGAACTTAATCAAAATTTCTTACATAATTCTAATCCTAAATTGTTGAAACAAATCATAAATCCTAAAGCCTAAGACATTTAAATTATATAAAACATTGGGATAAATCAAAAACCCCTAAAGTCCCCTTTTAATCAAAAAACCCATTTACACATGTGAGAAAATTGAAAATCAAAATAAAACAAACAAAAGGGAAAAGTACCAATTTTGTCTTATTCTTCACAAGGTTGACTAACCAAATCACTTGGATTAATCTTACATGGATTGAGTAAATTTGCATCTCCATCGTTGCTCATTTCCTTTTGCCTTTTAATCTCAACCGTTCACCTCTTGGATTTTCTTATAAAATAGATAGCTCCGTTTTCTCATGGCTAGACATAATAGACATGCTAGATATATAGGAAATTTTGGAGAGTATTTTTATAATGCTATTTCATTTAGGGTTTTATTGTGCACTCTTGTTTCTTTCTCTCATAGTAGTTTCTTTGCATATGCATTTGTAGTTTTCAATTCTTTGTTTAATGGCATCTTAGCTTCCTTTCATAGATTAATGATAGATGCATTGCTCATTCTATTGATAGTTTACACTTACATTGTAGCTTCATCCTTCATAGTTACTGTGCATTTAGTTTGATAGTTCATGCATTTCATTTTCAAATCTTTTTGAGAGTAGAGTATGAAAGTACATGCATCTTTCTCATTCTTGCATTTGAATCTTCCATCTTGAGGTAGTCAATTCACTGATTTTCTATCTAATATGATGGGCATTTATGAGAATCACTCTCGCTTCGAATAGGAAGCAATAAGCTGATTTAAAGGGTGTTTATGTAGTATTTTGGTTCTTACTTTTATACTAACCCCTTTTGATGTAATGGTTTATTGAAGTGTTTGGTTGCAGATTGGTCACAAATTTTACCACACACACCACCATCTATAAGGACTTTTTATTTTGTGACAATGGATGAGGGCCTCAATGTGTAAGGGCCTCAATGTGTAAGGGCTTATTGTGATGTGGGTTAGGACCACAAAAATCCTTATCGGTGAATACTAGGTGTTGTTGTGCGGCTAAGTTCCTGATTATGGCTTGGAATTGTGATGCATTGATGTTTTTAGGAATGCGAAACTCAAGAAGAGATTTCTCAAGGATTTATTTATGGACCAATAAAGTGCGAAGCAAATCAAGGATGGATATTTGTGTGGGAGTCTTATCAAGTTGTGAGAAAAGGTCATACCGAAAAGAAAGTCTTGTGGAATTGGATGGAGCGACCAATGGGGAAATGACTTGGATAGTAACTCTAGCTTTGCGAGTGGTAGCATTACAATATGAACCCTTAAGCTTGAGGGTGTATACATGATTGTAAGATTCTTCAATATGGCCACATAGGGAATCAAAGACAAAGATGTTATTATCCTCAACATTTACACAGAATGAGTTGAAACCCATGATTTTGTTAGTGGAGTAGTCATAGGGCATGACCTTTGAGGATGAGGCATTTTTTTAATCATGTTTGGAAAAGGCAGCACTATAGATCTTGAGTTGAAAATTTAATGATGATAGTGTTTGTCCCTCAACTTCAATCTTTCCATTGTCAATAAGGTCATGTACAATTTTTTTCAACTTCATGCATTTCTTGGTGTCATGACCTTTTATGAGATGATAATCACAGTATTCATTATCCTTGTACCAGGTGGGCTTTGGTTGATTCTTTTCATAAGGTCTACTGTTTGGAAACACCATCAGGTTCTGATCAAAAAGCTTTTGAAAGGTGACATCGAGAGGTTCCACAAGAGAAGTGTATCTTCAACGTTGTTGTGTGTTGGAATTATTGTTGTTGTTATTTTTATTGTTATTTTTGTTCTTGTTTCTATTGTGAGGAAACAAGTAGGACTGATTGCGAGGTTTTTTTTTGATATTTTCTCTACTATGATGAAATGTTTTGATTATTTTTATTATTGTAATTATTATGATTGCCTTGATTGGATGCTTGGACATTTTGGACAGGTTTGGCATCGGTCACTCCATCATTGACAAATCCTTTGTTTTTGGTCCAAAAATTAGGTTTTTCATTGTTAGAAGGGGTATAATGTTTAATGGCACCCTTTTTCAAGAGTCAATCCTCAATTTTTTTCCCTTTCTTAACAAGAGACTCAAAAGTGACAAGTGAAGCCATTTTCATTTGGAATGACATTTTAGATACCAAATTTATAGTGAAGATGTCAATCAAGTGGTACTAGGGTGTCTTCCAATGCATCCAATTTGCAAGGTATCTCCACCTTTGTAGAAACTTGGAAACGGTTTATCCATTCCTTTTCTTGGTGTTGCACAAGTCACTTAGTGACGGTTGATGTTTGATGTTGTAAGAATATTGTGCAAAAAAATTATTTGCAAGGTCAGAGAAGGTAGATATAGACCCACAAGGAAGGGGCATGAACCACTCAAGATAAGGGCACCCAAGGCTCTTAGTGAAGAGTCTCTTTAGATAATTATTTTTGTAGGAAAACTCTTGGCATGCAACATAAAATTCCTTGAGATGTTGGACCGGACATGTTTGTCCTTTGTATTTCTTGAATTTAGGGATCTCAAAGTTCAAGGGAAATAGTTGCATGTTGATTAACTTATCAAACAGGTAGGGGCATTTGATCAAAAGAGAATTATTTCTTCCCCTTGTTTCTGATGCTATGCACAAGGATCTTAAGCTCATTGACTTTTTGAGCTAGATCAGGAGCATTATGAGATATGTGAGTTGTGGTTCAAAAGATTATCCTCTGAATTGTGAAGTTGAAAATCCCATTGATGTCATTTCAATTGTACGAAGAGGGGTGTAATGATAAGCTTGGTATTTTTGTTGAGTGGATGTCTTCATAGGGATGAAGGGGACATGAAGGGTGATGATGAGACTTAATGTGTGGATAAAGGGATTAGTGTTTGACCTATAATGAAGACACTATCACTTGCAATAGTAGATGTGTTCATTGTGGTATGGGTTCTATTATGTGAGGTCATTTTGGGTAAAACACTAATGATTTTTTGAAGTTGTTCACCCGTTAATTGAAATGTGGATTTTGAGGTTGATGCGGCAATTGACATAGAAGGCCTGCTAGAATTGGCCTTACCTTTGTCTTGTGATGAAATTTCATTGGTGGCTGAGGTTGTGTTCATGTTTGTAGCGGTTGTAGCCCTCATGATATTGTTGAAAAGGAGGGACTCATAAAAATCAATGGATACTGTGACACCATTCTTAATAATATTCATGAATATTTACTCATTGTTTTTTGGCTAATATCCTTTTCAACCATCTCTAGGTTGTTTGGATCGCTAAGGAAGTCAATTACCTAATTATCTCTTTCATCTTGATCCACCAATTCATTTTCTTTCAGGGCATTAGTGATTTCCTCAACTTCTACTACATTTCCATGGAAGAACTAATGAGGAAAAGGATTCTCATCGTCATATTTGGTATTTTCTTGAGCATTCCTCATATTTTTAGTTTGTGATCAAGTTAGAACAACCATACAATGGTGACCTTTGAAGGATGAAAGATCATAAATGACTTGAATGGAGGATTTGATGATGGATGAAGGATGAACTTGGGACTAGGAGAAAAAGGTTTAGACTTGTTGGATTATGAGGGCAGGGCCTCAAGGATGATTAATTTGATGATTGGATGGGTGAGGGCAGGGCCTCAATCTAATTTTATTGGGATGATAAAGGTTTCAAATAACCTTAGTGAAATATATCCTGTTAAGCGTGATGATTGGATAATTTGATGATATCTTTCTTATACTTGGAGATAGACAGATGATCTCAATAAAAAAAGGATATTGATTAGATCAAATTTCCTACTCAAGACGGACAATGTTCTTAAGAAACACAATTTAATGTGGGATTGATAAGGATAAGTATCTCAATGACACTTTAAAAAAATATTCAAACCTAAAGATTGATGGGATCTTGATGAAGGTGTGAAGAATTCATTGATTGGATTTGGTCAATATTTTTTCCAAATAAATGATGATGCTCCTAAGTTGAAAGTGGTAATATTTGGGATGTATGGAAGACTAGAAAGGAGGAAAATTGATGAAGTGATGGAAAGGTCTAGTTCTTCTTGTCATAGGTCTCTCTAGAAGACACAATGAAATCTTGGTTCACTTGGAATTTGGCAATGAAATTGGAAACTTTATTTTTAAACATCATCATTTCATATCTCTCAACTTGTTCAACACACATTTGGGTTGCTCACATGACACATTGTTACCTCCTAATGGCTCGATAGATAGTATTCTTCTCTTTATAGGCAAGTGGTAATTGAATATTGACCTTCTTGTGCTTTCCAGAACCAGAAAAATCCCAAAGAGAATGGATTTTGGATGATTAGGTGAACAAGTTTCACAAAGTGGCTTTAGGGACCTGTAGAAGGAAAACAAAATGTAATATTTTGACAGGATTTTGAAGCTCACTATTTTCAGGCGAAGACAAAAATTTCCAGACACAAACGTTGATCTTTGTTTACATGGATTGCAAGTTGGACATGATGATTGGGAAATCTGATGAAATTTTCATGTTTTGACTAAATTGGACTGATCGTTGACTAATTTGATGTGATTTTTTCAATGGAAAGAATCGATTTCAATAATTTATCAAAGGCGTTGCCTACGCTAAGTGTACCTTGATTCAAATGAGAACATTAAATTTTACAAATAGATGTCTAAAAATAGTGTTGCAAGGGACAAAGCAACCTTGTAGGAGACAAGCACTTGTGATATTGGGGAACTCATACAAATTGAGAATTTTGGTGTGTGTATATTCAAGTGACTCTTTCAAGTTATCTATGTTTTTACATGGTCTAACATAAAAGAGACAATACAAATAGTAGCTACCTTAAGGAATTGGATTCAGATGAAATATTATAGGCCCATTTCTTCGTAGTTCTTTGCCTCACACATAAGTGACACCCCTAAAAGGGCACCCATATTTTTGCCTTTTCCAAGTATTGTTGTCGTGCTAAAAAGATCTCTTTCACAAAAAATACCCTAGGACACGTACATGATAGGAATCTTGGGGGAGAATATTCCCTCCCCTTGCACTATAATAAGATATTGTTCGGAGGTGAATCAGGTACACTACTAATTAACAGTTTCTAGTAATATTTGTGGTGTCCCCTGAATCAGTTTGTATGCGTGTGAGACACTTAAGTCTCTAGTGGACCACATCAGCTACTTAGGCACTATTCACCCGATTTGAACTATCATCCATAAACCACACCCAAGATTGGTGGGATTGATACAAGTTTTTGTTTAGTGTCTCATTTCTATACCAGTTGGGGTATTTACCAGTTTGAGGTCATCCTCTAAAAGGAAAAAACCCCCTCTAGATAGGCATCTATAGAAGCTAGATTAAGCTAAACTTTTTCTTCACCCAAGTTCCATGAAGGAGAGGGGAGAGGATACGACTATAGTTTAATCTTAGTGTCATGTAAACTAAGGGGTTTTAATGTATGACATAAAGCTTGAAAGAAGTGTTGAGAAACACTTCTTCAAACACACCAAAAAGAGTTTATTTTCCAAATTGAACCTAAAAGTGTGATTTACCTAAGAAAAAGACACAATAGTATGGTTAAACATTCATCTTCAATTTATTTCTCACACATGAAAGAGGAAAGCTTGTAAGAAATATGTGTTTGATTGCCTTATGTCATTCAAGTTTGTGTTAAGTTTTGATTAATAGGTAAAAATAGGTTTTGAAGGGACCTGAAACCCTATACAAAGAGAAAGCTTAAGATAGAGCATTAAGAGTTCCCAAAACACAATTGAACAGCCAAAACTGAGTTAGCATTAAGGTTGTGTTAAGTTAATTCCACTATGCATTCAGGATTGAGATGAGGTAAATTGACCTTAGAGCAACATACATTCCAAGACTATGTTTAATATGTACAAGGATATAAATATAAATATAAAAGGATATTTATGGAGGGACATGTATTAAATTAAATTTAGCATGTTAGAGGGGGTAGTATTTAAATTAAAATTAAATACTTTGGGTAATGAACTTATTTAAATAAATTTATTTATTTAAATAAGTAGATGAATATAAAAAATAAAATTAAGTATAATGCTATAAGAATATTAGTTAAATAAAATTGAATTAATAAATATTCTATATGACGATTTTAGGCGTCTACAAAATGTTATGTGCAAAATTCACAAAAAAAATGACAAGAAAATAATGCTTATGTTTTGATTTCATTTCACTCTACATCATTAATCACATTGAGATAAATTTGACTCATTCAATGTGAGCAATACTTAAGAAAAATTGAAAACAAAGGCAAGCAAAATAAATTTGACTAATGTAGTTTGATCAAGAAAATTAAAATAAATGTGTGTCAATAGGTTTACAAGTAAATAAGACAATTTGACAAAACATAGTGGCTTCAAACTTTTCTTTAACTGTTTTCATGTAACCATTCATCTTCATTCAAACAATCAACATATATCGATATAGGCTTAACAATTTTAAATAAAAAATTGATCAATTATTTCATATGAAATATTTCAAATTGATTAGACACGTAAACGAATTTATTAAACGTAATTATCGAACATCTTATCCTTCTCTATCTTTTCTACACAATTCATTTTAAAACAAGATAATCTACAACTTCAATCATTGTGAAGATTTGATAAAAGAATGAATAAACACGAAAAAATGATTAAAAATTAAGTCTTCACATCTAATATCAACAAAACCACCTACTTTTAATTAATTCTCCAAAATTCAAGCACAATGAAATAATTAGAAAAACAATATTTCAACACCTAACATTATAAAAAAAATCACCTACTTTCAATTCATTTTCAAAATTTATTCCCTAATCATTTTTATGAGAATGAAGAAAATAATTTCTTTGTAAAGACCTCAAATTATCAACAAAATCAACGCCACCAGAAAATAACACTATGAACTTAATACCACAAAATGAATTTATCTATTCCTCACCATCATAAGTTTGGAAGGAATACTTTTCAAAAGATAAGACAAAGAAACTATAAACTTAGAGATAAAACCTTGTCATATATGGCTTAATTTCTTTACCTAATTTCTTTTCCTTACCTAAACATTTACTTTTATTTCCAAGAACATACATTCTCTCACGTTTGTTTGCCCACAAACTTAAAGACAAAAATCAAATTTATTCTTTTGAATGGTTGAAAATAGGCTAAGAAAGACAAAAATCAAATTTATTCTTTTGAATAGTTGAAAATAGGCTAAGATTGTCCCTTAAAGAAAATGAAATATACCCAAATACACGGAGACCTTTCCCAATTTGGAAGACATTTTCTCTACCACTTGCACTACAGAATGTTTCTCATTCCTAAAGTCATAGAGGTTACGTACACTTTATTCTTTTCAAATGTCAACATTTAACACTGTAATGCATGCCACTTTTTAAAGAGCTGATTTAGGGACACATGCTTCCCCCCTCTCTCTCTCTCTATATATATATATACCAAAACTAAGAATGTCAAAGTGATATTTATCTATAGATTAGTGTATGAGAATTTATATAAAAATTTAATATTTATGGATGTATATTTATATTTAAATTATAGAAGTATATTTCTATGTTTCAGATAAACGTGTAGCCTACTTTATTTTTGTCTTACATGTTTCTAAGTTGGAGTTCAGGAGAGGGTGAGCTGAGGTGAGACTAGTCCTTTAAGGATGCATGCAATAGCCACAAACTATGTACATTGGGTAAGTCTAGGCCTCGTAGTGGAACAAACTTACAACCCAAGCCAACTCTGCTATCCATGTGCTTATGTATATTTAAATATTTTTCAAATATTATGTTAAGAGATTTATATCGAGTGAATTTTTAATAATTAATAATTATAGTGGTGATATAAAAAAAAAATAGATAATTTGTGACAGTTTTATCATGGTAACATTTGTATATCTATATCAATTTTCAGTTAATTTTGTGTCAATTTTGAAATATTGATTTTATAGATTTATATATTGACAAACAATATAATCTTGGTGCAGTGTCACACTCCATCCATATCTCTACTCACCTATCTGTGTATATTTTTCCAAATATATCTCCCACCATATCCATATCCACATGTATTCAAATGTATTCACTATGATTATGCATAAATAGTATGCTTATTTATGCCAAAATATTCATGCATTTGTTGTCCATCTTAATTTTAGCATTCCTATGTCTTTTATTTTTTAATTAAAAAATACATATAAAAGATTTACAAGGGAAGAATATAGTCAATAGACTATGAATTACAATAAGAAAGATTGTTGTTCTGACATAACAACCACCAAACAAAAGGACAAATCACTTCTAACACCAACAATACTAAATATTCATTCAATAATATGTCAAAATAGTGAAAATATGGCCATGATAGCTAGAAAACACCATTAAATTCTAAATTTGAAGAGTCCTTGCAGTTGTATGGAACAAAAAAAATATTCTAAAAAATATTCTTTGTGTAGATCTCTTGAGTCATTTCTATATGTGCAAGAGATGTAACCCTAAATTTTCAAAAATTTCAATTTAGGTTTTGGTTGACTTATGCCCATCCTTTTCTACTTAGAGCCAACAAAACACACATTTCTTGATTTATTATTTTATCCTTCCATTTAAAGATATTTAATTTCATTCTTTTAATCAACAAGTAATAGTTTTAAATATCATTTGCATTTAATGAAGACACATGTTAAGAATAGATACATTGGAGGATAAAAAAGAACTCAAATTTGCATAATCATTTTAGAGCATTTGTATGCTTAATATTTTTGTCATCATAGTGACACAATTGTGGAACTAGCCCTTTGGCAAGTTGACCTAAGAGAGACTTATCCCTAGAAAATCAATGCTTCTCTAAAGACGTTCATAAATACTACTAGTTATCAAACCAAAGTAGAGTACATAGTGACTTTAGCAACACGATGATTAGGATTGTGCATTGTATTAGATAATTTCCATGGGTAGGGGTCAAATCTATGACCATGGAAGTGACCCAAACCTAGCGATTCAAGTCTCACAAAGAATATCTAATGGACAAACTGTTCTCTTAGGTCAATGACAAAAAGGGTCTATACAAATGCTCTAGAATGATTAGGAATATCTAATTTCCTTTTAGTGCTCTAAAGTATATACTCTTAACATGCTTCTCCCTAAATTAAAATTTATTCCTCGATGATTAAATAAATTCATTTAAATACAACCTATATGTGGACTCATTCCCATACATTCAATATCGACCTCAATCTTTTCATTCTCATGTTATACATCAATTTTTCAAGAAAAATATTGATATTGTGTAAATTGATCTAACCTTTAGGATTTCCATTTTATAATTTTAAATTTGACTTATTGACACCCCTTCCTTTTTTTCATAGAACCAACTAAACACACATTTTCTTGATTTATTGCTATTCCATTGTATTTAAATATATTTAATCATCAAGGAATAACTTTTATTTAAGGGAGAAGCATGTTAGGAGTATATAATTTAGAGCACTAAAAGGAACTTAGATATTCCTAATCATTCTAGAGCATTTGTGTAGTTTATTTTTGTCATTGATCTAGGATAACTTGTCCATTAGTAATCTAAAAAACTCCTAAAGTTTTTCATAAATGTTGTTAAACCTCAAAGTAGAGTAATACTATTAAATTTGTTGAAACAATAAATTTAATTAAATAGCAATATGATGAGAAAATAATCAAGATTGAATTCTATAGTGTCATTTTTGCAAGAAAGTTTTAGGCCCATGAACATAGAAGTTAATCAAACACATGGATTCAACCGTTCACATTTTATAACTTATCAATTATTAAATCCCTAGGTAATCACATAGAAAGATACACCATTCATAGCCTTTTGGCTCTCAAATTTGAAAAGATCAATAAACATTTTTAATGTTCATCATCCTAGAGTTAAGCACACCTTTCCATTTAATTTCATAAAATAACATTTGATTTGTCAATCATCATACTTACAATTGTCTAAGATTAATATAAGTTAATTCATACTTATTTATGTATGCATGTCCTATGAAATTAACTTAGATTAACATTAAGGAAAGTTTGTTTTTCTTTAAAAATGTTTAGCATCACATTTGTTTTTTCCACAACCCATGAATATTTGTAGTAGATTTCTAAATCAATTTGTGTGCAATTTTTTTCATCAACATTTTAAATCATAGCATGATCCATCATCACGCTCTCAGTATGATCCAAAATCTTTTCCTTTTTTCCCACTATTAACATAAACTTTCAAACTAAAAGTTTTAGTAATGATATTTTTCTAATAGCTTTTCATAATTTTATAATCTTTCAATTGACATGCTTCATTGTATAATCACCTTGTACATTTTTATATACCTAAATTTATATTTTATTTATATTTTTAAAATCATTTAATAATAAATAACAAAATATAATGTCAAATTAATACAAAATAAATGTATCATTTTTAACTTAATATTTCACTTAATGAAATCAACAATACAAAATACTGTTGATGATAAATATTTTGACTTGACTTTGAGATTGCTAGTGATTGAGTGTTTTTAAATTCTTTATAATTGTCGCCACTTATAGTTTGATATGCTACTCCCCAAACTTCACATTCATAGAGGACAATTGGCAGGGCCAGCGAATCAAAAAGAATCTTCTTGATTTTCCAAGCCCATAACTCCATTTTCCTCCACCTAAAGAAGGTAAGAAGCTCTTCCTCATCCTCAATCCTTTTTGTCCTACTTGCCTCCTTGGCTAGCCTATTGTGAAAATTAATTCATAGGTCCTTGTATTCTTGCACTATCTCCAAAGAACTTCCCTTGAAGATAAATTTATTCTATTGCCTTTTGTTTTTCTAGAAAAATATCAAAGCTTTGGTTTGCTAGTGTTCACTTGTATTATATTTGAAAAACAAAAAAGAAAAAGCACTTTGAATCACATTCCATGATAAATATTTCACCTTTTCTTATAAAATATAAAAAAACATATCTATTAACCGATATTATTACTATTTAATTTTATATTACTTATATGGTTGTTTTTACAATCTTGTCAACTTCCTTGTCTAAATTTTGCTATATGTATCATTAAAGTGTCTTTCTAAAAATTACTATATATTCATGCTTTATTATACTTTTACTTTAATAATATATCTGAAGACAAGATTTTGTCCATCTTGACACGGTTCTACTTTATTTGAAAAGTCATGTAATTTGCTATTAAACATCTCTGTGTTAAATACAGATTCGCTATGAATTCGGTGAATAAGCTTTATGGAATTTTTGGGTTTAAAACCAAAAAATCATTCACCATTTAAAACCAAAAATAAATCTCATTGAGTGGAGAAAAACTCCACGATTTTTTGTCTTTTCCAAATCATAACGATTTGACAGAACTCGATATGTTGAAAATCCTGGCAAAAGTTGAGAAAGAATACATCGGAATTACAAAGAGTAAAAGAAAGAAAACAATAAAAAAAGGGCTGAATCTTCTACCAGACGATTCTAGTCCTAAAGCGCTCAAATCATTGCATAAGAATCATATCAACAACAGTTGAATACAACAAATTATTTAGGTACAAAAAGTTTGTGTAAACATGGGCAAAATCAAGTGGTCAAATCCATTCCTTCTTTTAAAGCGTCTGTTTGCAGGGCACCTCGTGCACTAAGTCAGGATATTATCATTACCTTCAAATACCTGCAATATTTGGACATACAATAAGTATATATCATTATTCTTGATTATATTAAAAAAATGTATTGATTTACATGTTATTATATAGCTTCTTCGGGTGATTGTGTGAGAAATGTTTAATCATCGTCGTATCAGAATTGTTTTATGATCTATTGTCAGAATGCAAAAGAGTTTAAGAAGTAAAATCATAGAGTGCGATTTGGAATGTTGATGACTAAAAGTTTCTCACACAATAAAATCCAAAAATAATCAAGCAATATTCGTATGGGATTTGGAAATTTATATGTTACTATTGCTTGATAGTTTTTTTTATGAATAGAGGTCTTTTCTATTAATAAAACAAAAGAGTACAATATTCACAAAAAAGGACCCGGGGATAGAAAATCACCCTGCGAAGAGTCACACGGCATCAGGAATCATACAACTATTCACCAAAAAAGCTTAAAAAGAAAGCCTTCAAGCTGGGAGAGGTCGGGAAGCGACCACCCATCATATGTATCTTTGCTTGATAGTTATTTGATTTGATAGTGTAGAAATTTTTAACCATCAACATTTCAGATCGCACTCTGCGATCCATCATCAGAATGCAAGAGAATTCAAGAAAAAATAAAGTTTAAAAAGAAATAAGATTAATGATAACAAATTTCCACAATTCATGAATTTTACTGCTATGCTTCTAGGGAAGATTGTGTGTAAGTTTTTAGCATCAACGTTTTGGATCATACTCCATGATCTATATGATCCGAAACCGTTGATGCTAAACACTTACACACAATCTTCCCCATAAACATAGCAGTAAAAAAAAAACAAATAAGATCAAGAAATGTAATTTAAAACATTGATAATTAAAAATTTCTCACACTACAACTATTAAACAATATTTATATGAATTATAAAAATCGAATAACTTTAAGTATATGCCACTGACCCTACATGCAGAATGTGGATTTTCTATAGCCATTGAATTTGTTAACAAGTTATACCTACTCTATCTATGTTAGTCATTCTTGTCTGTACTGAAACAGTTCTCTTGTCAACCTTGAAACATGATGGGTGGTATGGCGAAACATGTTTGTTGTTAAATCAAGATGAAAGGAGGACAAAACAAAGCATGTTTGTTAGGACTGCCCTTTGGTACTGCTACATGGATATATATAATTACTGCTACATGGATATATATAATTGTACACCAAAGTACTTAATATATTTAAATTCACTATCATGTACTGCTCGCAAAGTTCAAGGTGGAAGTTCTAGGACTTTATATGATTTTAACCATGGTTACAATTTCTCTTTTGATAAAAGTTGATATTCTCCACTAGGGTATAGCTATAAATAGTATTATTCCCCATGCCTACTATGATTGGTTGTCACATATTGTTTTTATGTTCATGTGGGGATTTATGCTTTTCGAATGGTGTGCATATTGAGCACCTATTCTACAAAGTTTGTGGTGTTAAAGGAGGTCACCGTGGTACCAAGTATTTTTTTATGGGTATTCGAAGCATGCACATTAACATGACGCAATCAATTCCATGTGCTATTCTAATCACCATAATATGTAGCTATATTGATTAGGGCCAATTTTAGATTGAAAGGCTCTAAATATAACTTTTGGATAATATGTAGCTATATTGATTAGGGCCAATTTTAGATTGAAAGGCTCTAAATATAACTTTTGGAGAAGTTAGAAGACATATGGTTTTCCAAGTTTTTATTAATGTACATTGTTGTTCATGATTTCAATTGTGTGTTTTTTTTCAATGTTTTAGATCAAATTCTATGATCTTCACATTAGGAAGAAGACAAGAGAAGAGAATTTTGAGATTGTTGGCACACCAAATTCAAGATTTTTCCTTGACAATTTATATCAAACTTCATGATCTTTCGTGAAGAAGAAGACAAGAGAAGAGAATTTGAGATTGTTGGTAGACCAAGCCCAAATATCCTTCATCGAGAAGAAGACAAAAGAAGAGAATTTTGAGATTGTTGGTAGACCAAGCCCAAATATCCTTCATCAAGAAGAAGAAAAGATAAGAGAATTTTGAGATTGTTGGTAGACCAAGCCCAAATGAAGACAAGAGAAGAGAATCATGAGATTGTTGGTAGACCAAGCCCAAATGAAGACAAGAGAAGAGAATCATGAGATTGTTGGTAGATCAAGCCCAAATGAAGACAAGAGAAAAGATTTTTTAGATTATTGGTTGACCAAGCCTAACATCTCAAAAATTCTCTTCTCTTGTCTTCTTGTTAATGAAGGATCATGAAGTTTGATCCAAAATATCAAGAAAAAAATACACATGGTCAAAATAAAAAATTGTAATGCATATTAAAGAATCTATAGTTATGGTTATAGCTATTGGGATCAATTTTAGGCTCAATTATTTCATATATAACTAGAGAAATATAGTTATATAATATAATTTTTTGTAAAATCTTATTTGTGTTCAAATGTATTTTTTAGAATCGAGTGGGTTTATTTTGGTAGTTACTATTTTTAATATATTAAAAAAAAAAAATAGAAATGGGTGGCTTGATGCATATTAATATATTTGTGAAATGTCTATAAGATCATATAAGTTAATGATATTAATGTTCATGAAAGGTCAAAATTGATAATGGTATTATAAGCTTACATTAAAAAGTAAGGGGAGTGTTAGTAAAAATCCATAAAACTCAGAACATGGAAAAAATAAATTAAGCACACTAAAGAGAAAGCATTGTTGGTTGTTGTTGCACCAAAAGATCATCTTGTTAATGCCTGTAAAAACCACTATACTAAGAGAACACGTCAGGTGGTTAATCCATGCTGTAACTCAAGCATCACACTACACATCACAAGGAGACCAAGGATCTACACCTTGCAACAATCCCTCTAGCGCAAGTGGGAGTTCGAACCTATGACCTAGGCTCTCATACCGATTATTGGTTGTCATTGCACCAAAAGATCAACATGTTAATGCACGATACAACCACTATACTTATAGAACACGAGAGGCAGTTAAGCCATGTTGTGAACCCAAGCACCGCATTGAACATCACAAGGAGACCAAGGGCGCACACCTTGAAACAAGTATTTTATAATAAATAATATGCTTCAATTCCTCATATATCAAGTATTAAGTGATTAGTGTGTCATGCTGTCACTTATAGATTCTATGATAAATGAGAATCTAAGCCATGATCAACTATTGGTCATAGATCACATGCTCTAGTCAACAAACGATCAAAGATCAAAATAAAAAATGGAGAGAGCCTTGAAAAAAATAACTTAAGAGATAAAATGCCAAAGAGTAAAGGAAAATGTTCGCATTAGAGTAAGTGCACAAAGATGGGGGACCAAAAAGAGGGTATAAGATGCCACTTTTTTTCTAAAATCAACAAACGTTGAACTTCGACGAAAAATTGAACATAGTTAGACTCAAAATTTTAAGACACAACAAGAACAAGAGTTGTAGAACTCCAAATCTAGTTTCTAAACTACTAATTTATTTTGAAAATGGCACAGATCAAGGCACTCAAAACGGGGGTGCACAAAAAGTGGTCTTATTTTTTGTGAAAAAACATAAGATAGTGTTTGGTGTGCTCCCCCTAAAATGTTAACTTTTTTTTGAATTTTTTTAATCGCTCTAGTGAGAAGTTAGACAACACCACATATTTTATCCTGGATTTTTCTACTAATTTTTTATATGAATATATAATTTTTTACGAATTTCCGAAGTGAACACATTCTGAAAACATGAAATTTGTGCTTGCTCCCCCTAGAAATCATTGAAAACTAATCAATTATCAAAAAAATATTTAAGTGTGTAAAATGGAGTCTATTTTCTAAAAAAGTAAATTATTTCAGAATTCGATGAACGAGCCAAAATCTATGCCCAAAATACTACACGTTGGTTTTTGACAAGAATCAGACATACTTAAAAAATAAATTAGAGAAGAAAAGATTAACATAATCAGAATTCAAAATAAATTATATGGCTAAATAGCTAACAGAGAGATCTAGAACATCATGATGTCTGATTTTGTCATTGTTGAACCACGTGCAAACCTGATAGGGAGCACACATGAAAAATATGAAATTTTTCATATGTTTGTTGGAAAACACGTCTAAGACATATTTGAATCCTCCAAGCCTTTGGGTTGGATGCCCAAGGAATATCCAAGCCTTAGGCTTGGTGGATCCAAATGCAGTTAAAAGGGTGTACACCCTATATATGTTAAAATGTTGTGCAATGTTGTATTTGGTGCAATATTTTACTTTCAGTTGGTTCTTCGTTGTTATTTGAAATCATTATTGTTTCATTAGTATATATATATTTGTGTGTGTGTTTGTGTGTGGGTATGTGCAAGATCATGGGGGGCCAAACTATGCCCTTAAGTGGCAATGAAAAATCAGAAAAATCAGGGTTAGTCAACTTGACGTGAAAATTTGAACTAGCTATCAGCCTAATATCAAAAAGTTGTAAGAATAGAATCTGTAGGAAATTGAATGTAGTTTCTACACTACTAGGCCTTTTCTGAAAAAAAGTTAATATGATTGGTGAAAAGTATAGACTTCAATGCAGCAGTACAAAAATTTTAGGAAAAAAATAAGAAGTAGGTGTATGTCTGACCACCTTAATCATAATCAAATGATAATATTTTTTTATAAGATTTTATATATAAGTAGTAGACTCCTTCCT
>MU223379.1:1328858-1372270 GCA_018584345.1 Thuja plicata | reverse complement strand
ACACTTCACAAGACAAGATGTTCCACAAGAACTTTTGGATAAGATATCCTCTAGATTCACTTTTGCACTCCATGAGGAGAAGAGGATAAGAGAAAGAGTATTAGTCTCTCTTATGCCTGTTGAATCAGCAAAAGAGGAAATCAATGAAGTAATGGAAAGATATACAAAGAAATTCTCACCAAAACTAAGAGCTTATAAATTTCTTCAAGGAAAGCTTATAGAGATAGAAGAAGACACTCACAAAATATGGAGTGGTCTACTAAAACCTGATGAGGAAAGTAGTCCTGAAAAGGAACCGATCAACACAAAATCTCACTCAACAGCTGAGTTGGAGAATGAAGAAGTACAGATCACAGGTCAGAAACAAACAAATGTTATAGATGAAGATTGGTCAAAAGATGGCCAACATGATCAAGTACTGGATAGCCCCATCCACATTAACTTCAAGGATGAAGAAGTTGCCAAAGAGGACCTCATAATTAAAGGTAACTTAGATATAGATATAAATGATGATTCATGGTTAGACAACATTGTCGACACCATTACAGGAAAAGAACCTACAACCGATATGCAAAAAAATGAAGACATCACTGCTACAAGGGTTAATACCAATGAATAGGACAAAGATATTGACACTGCAACTATCAATACGCTTACAAATATGAATATATTGATAGATTCTATCGATATATAGTCCAACCTGGACAAATCATCCAAGAAAGATGATGATATACCCAAGGATATGGGTACATATGAAAATCAAGGTGCATCCAATACTCCAAAGGATACCGACACAGAAATGAAGGATGACACCGATGAACAGAAAGATACATCAAAGGAACAACAGCAAGAGGCAGAGAAAACTATAGAGGATACCTCAAAGAAGGTTGTAGAGAAAGAAAAGAATGAGAATGTGAAGAGAAATGAGGAATTAAAACAAAAAGAAGACTCATCTGTTGAAACACCCAAGGAACGTGAGGAGACGTCTTCTCCAAACCGGCAGGTGATTATAGAATAGGTACAAAAGGATGCCTCAACCTCTATACACTCACCAACAAAATCTACACAATCTCAAGCCTTACAAATGGTATTACATCAATCTGCCACTTCCTACTAGCCAAAGAAAAAGAAGAAGAAAATAGTAAAGAAGGACATATTGGCTGTAACACTTGATGAAGTAATTGAAGTTCCAAACTGGGACATTACCACTTTGGACAGTGACAAACTTCAAGAGTTTGGAGTGCTCTGTCAAAGGAAAGCCATACAAAAGAAAATTATCAAAGAACATAGAGAAAACATGGCACTTGAAAAGGCTAAGGAGACACTCCAACAACTGGTTCTTGAAGTGAAAATTGATGAAAATACTTCAGTTAAGGAACATATTGTTGTTCTTACCGATGCTATCACAGAACAAGGGATAGAGGAAGATCAAGCAATGGAAGAGAAAGCAAAGAAGAAATATCAATTCAAGTTAATTGATAAGATAAGCCAAGAAGTGGAATTGAACAAGGTAAAGCTCTCTGAACTTAGTGATGAACTAGAGCCAATGATTGTTGAGGCAATAACCTTAGTTCAAAAGATGTGCACACATGAAAACTTTGCAAAGGAGAACAATGACAAGCTTGCAGAAATTGATTCAAATGTCACTAAGAGTGCACAAAGCCTAACCTCACATGCTGATAGCATAAAGGCACATCATGACATAGTCATTGAGGAAAATAGGCTAAGGCAGGAAATATGGGATGCTGAGACCCAATTCAGAGGTGAGATCAAATAACTCCAAGCTCATATCTTACCAAATCTCACAATACTTCAGCAACATATTTCAGAAGCTAGAAATCTAATAGCAACCCCGAAGATGTCTATAGTAGACAGCATCTATGATATTCATGTAAGGATTTCACTAGAGCACATGGCTCTAGAAATACTGAAAGAAAAATGGGAGAAGATGATGGAGGAAGTCAAGTCCTCACATTCCCAATTTTTTGGAAAGCTGTAAGTACCTTTGTCCTTAGAATCAAAAAAGGAGGAAAGGCAATGTATATAGTTATGTACAATACAAATATTTGGACAATACATATATCAAAAAAAGAAAGAAAAAGATAAAGGATATACATATATATACTTACACTTACCAGAACATACATAGGGGGAGTCATTCAAATGACTAAGGTAGAAGTATACACAGGTGTACATACTAATACCCTCAGTATGTTACACATATCATGTTTTTGATACTAATGTCAAAGGGGGAGATTGATGACATTATTTTTCCATTAGTATACTCAGATAAAAACATAGATAGCAAGCATTACTGGTAGACAAAAAGCATCATCGGTGAACCACAAGCAGTACCGGTAAAATGCAAGCATACCCGACAGAACAAAGATTTTTGAGAAAAATCTAAGTATAAAATTGACAAGCATCACTGGCGAAGAAAAGCATCACTGGTGACACAGTTTCAAAAACAACCTAATAGGAATAGACAAGCATACCCGATGACATGTTCAAAGAAAGGAACAACGACGACCAAGAACACTGACCATCAGAACCGATAGTCAGAAAATCCACAAATTGTGGATCTGATTTATACACGACGGATAAAGAAAAGTTATTCTATTTCATAGAATTGTTTTTTGTTTTTTATGGTCATGCAAGCTTTATGTAAATGCTTTAAAGCATCCTAATGGATCTAAATCATATCTAACTACATATCAAGATCAAGTTGTATATCTTGAATCTAGAGTTAACTTGGGAATGCATGAATCAAGAATTGAACCTAAGCTAGTATAAATAGATGTTCAAACTCAATTTTGAGTACATGAATTCTTTATAATTGATAGCCACGAAGAGCATCTAAGGAGCAGAAGGCATAATTCATGCAAAGATCAGAAACAAAATACATCAGTTATCAAGAACACACAGAGGCTACCGACGAGCAGATAAAGGTAATACTCAATCATGGAAAGATGATTAATATTATTTTTGGAGCTTTAAAGGATCTATTATCAAGAAATTGAAGATTGCATATTACATTAGATCAAAGACCTATATAGTTTCATTCTAACAAGTGCATCACATCTAAAATCCTTTTGTAGAAGGTGGACTTAACCATCCTTTGTAAATCTCTTAACAGGGTGCACACTTAACAGTGTTGTTAAAAGCTTCAAACAAATTAGATCTTAACAGGTCTCTACTATAATACTCCTAATAGGGTAGGTCATCAGAAGTGACCAAAATTGTAAGCCTTAACTGGCTCTTCTTATCTGCAGATAGTGAAGTTTTGTGGGTAACAATCCTCACTGCAGTTTTTACTTCCTTAACAGGAGTTTTCTGTGATATCATATCTTGTGTCATGTGTCATCTAATTTCATGAATGTTTCTATTATTGTTAAATATCAAAAGAATGTATGATATGATTTTGTATGCATAAAGAAAGATGAACATATAGATAAGTTAAATTACAAACTGCTGACTAAGGGTTAATGGGCTAACCAAGAAAAGTTTTAGAGGTACTGATTCACCCCTCCCCTCTCAGTAAAAATTATCTCAATATAATTCCAACACATAGCCTCCAAGTTCCTCCCTTTTTGGGTGTTAGGACAGTGGGTATGACACATGGGCTTATACTTTTTCTAATGAGGCCTTGGTTTAGGATCTCTTGGATTTGCTTGGAAATTTCCTCATTTTATTGAGGGGTCATCTTATAAGAAGCCTTGTTAGGAAGGGTAGTTCCTGGGATAAAGTCAATTTTGTGGATAATATCTCTCTTAGGGGGTAGGCTTACTATTTTTCCATCACTAACAATGTCTTTGTACTCCTTAATCAACTCTTGTAATTCTTGAGGAATCTTTGTCTTCTTGACTATCTTTTCTACTTATTCTTCCTTTGGCTTCAAAACCAAAGCAAATGTTACTCCCTCTCCTTCTTCTAGAGCTTCTAGGAACTCCTTCTCACTCACCAATAGAGCATTAGAGCCTGAGGCTGTCACTTCTCCTTCTTCTAACATTTACTAAATTTTGGAAGTCACACCATACTTCTTGAAGGAATATGCATTCTTAGCTCCAACATGTATGGCTTGTCTATCAAATTTCCATGGCCTTCCAATTAAAAGGTGACATGCATCCATAGGTAGGATGTCACACAATACCTTATCCTTATATCTTCCAATTGAGAATTCCACCCATGCTTTTTCATTCACAAGGACATGTTGTCCTTTATTTAACCAAGAAACCTTGTATGGGTTACTATGTGGAATTCTCCTCATCTTTAGTTTATTAACTTCTTCCTCTGACACAATTTTTTCAGTAGACCCTGAGTCTATGATGACTCTACATACTTTACCCATCATTTTTCACTTCACTTTGAATAGTGTTCTTCTCTGGCTTGGATCCTCTCTTACTGGTTCTTTCATTAGTGTTCTCCTTATCATTTTATTTTCTCCTTCCTCTGATTCTAACGGTACTTTAGGGTGTTTACTTCCACCACTAGACTCCTCTTCCACAAATTTTACTCTCTTTTCACTTCCTTGAGAAGTAGAGACTTTCTATGGACACCTATAGGAAGGATGTCCCATTTGGTTGTAGTAATAGCATTTCATAGTTGCAAAGTATGAACCTCTTCCTTGGCTATTTTGTCTTCCTCTCCAATTAGTATTAGAGCCTCTTCCTCTATTGAATCTTCCTCTGCTTGAAATTCCTTCTTGTTGTTCAGTCATCTTGGTCTCTCCTTGAGTCTTGGACTCTAAACTTCTACCACCATATCCACTCCTTTTTTCTCTATTATCTCTTCCTCTACCTCTGCCTCTTGTATTTCTTGAGTCTTGTTTCTTTCTCAATTTCTCTTCCACCTTTATTGCAAGTTTTTGGCATCTCTTAATAGTGGTAGGAGTGAGTAAACTCAATTCATCTTGGATAGTCCACTTAAGACCATTAAGGTATCTAGCTACCTTCACATTTTCCTCTTCTGTAACTCTTGTTCTCATGCATAATCGTTGAAACTCTTCAGTGTAAGATTTAACATCTAAGTCTTTTTGTCTAAGACTTTGTCTCCTTTTATGTAACTGAATTTCATAATCTTCAGGTACATATGCTTCTATGATTTTGGCTGCCATAGATTTCAAAGTGGCTATGTGTTTCTTGCCTTATTTCTCCCTCTCATCTTTGATGAATTTCCACCAAGTGAGTGCAGACCCTCTAAGTCTAGCCTTTGCCACTTTTACCTTCTGAGCTTCAGTTATCTCCTCACATTAAAAGTGATTCTCAAGTCCTTCAATCCAATCAAGGACTACCTCTGGTTCCATATTTCCACTAAAGATAGGAACTCCTTCCAATGAATTTCCACTCAAGGCTTTTAATGCTTTCAAGAAGGGTTCTTCAGTAAGGAAAGGGTTAGCTTTAGGGATTTCATCATCTAAGCCTATCTGTTTACTCTTTCTTTCAACCTTATCTTTTACTTCCTCAGTATTTTCTTCCACTTGGTCCACCTTGTGTTCCAATTGTGCCAATATCTCCCTAAGAAATATATTCTCTTCTTCTTGCTCATCCACTTTCTTTGAAAGCTCTACATTCAGCACCATTGTAGACTCTCCTACTGACTCTATTGGTTGAAACAGTCACCACAAGCCAAATCTTATTGGCTCTGATACCAATCTGATAGAAACACTCAAAGTGTGATTGCACAAGCCTAACTAGGACTCTCTTTGTTCTTATCCTTCACAAGATCCTACTCTCTCTCCTAGGATCTTTCAAGAAATTTCTTATCTATCCTAGGAATTCTCCAACACCACTCTATGATTTGGTCACTTTTGTGCTTTACCTTGGGGTATCTATTAACAAAATTCTCTTCAATCCCTTACTCCTTCTTGGAAGACTTCAAGTGAATTTTCAAGTCCACTACTTCATAAGTGTGCGGAGGGTGTAATCCATGTTTGGGAAGATTATTTAACTCCACATGATACCATTTGGTTAGGGCATCAATAATTTCCCAAACGATCTCAAGACAATCAATGAATTTGGTCTTTTAGGCCTAATAGGTCAATTAGCCCTAATCAGTGAGTTTTTCTCACTTCTTTCACAATTATCCCAAATAAAACCAAACAAAAATTGGATATTTTGACACCCTTTTCCAAAAAACTAAATATTTTGGTGGTCTTAGGGTTCTAGGGCCTCTCTACAATGGGTTCCTAGACTTCGGGACTAATAGGGCTATTTTTGTGCAATCTGATGATTTCTACTTAGAAATCTATCTTAATGGATTGTTCAATGCCTAATATTTCTAGGAGCTATCTATATGACCTTTGTTCTTAAAAAACCACACTTGATTCCATTCTTTCAATCTTTCCACTGCAATCAAACACATTTAGATAATTGTCATGCACCTAACCGGGCACACTGGACTCGCCTAGGGAATGACACCAAAATTAGCTAACTTGTTTTTATGAGATCTCCTTCCATATGTACACTATACAATGGCTTCCCTTCCATATCCCTCTAGGTCATGATAATTTTCATGGTGGAAATATATGGGGGAGCCATTTTCCCTAAAACTGTCTAAACAATACCCATGAACTGTGAATTAACAAAAGATTTCTACAAACTATACAAATGATCCCCTAGAAAATTAAAACCAAAACAAAATGATCTAAAAATAACCAAAATACACTAATACAACACAAAGTTACAAGATTCAATCCATACTAGAACATTAACAATCCAAATTAGTCGACTCGATGCAAAAACCAGTAAACAGAGCTTCTTAGCAAATTCAAAATCTTACATTACTTCCTCTATGCTCAGGAAATGGGCCTCCTAATATCTTAATATCATTTTCCCTTTTTTTTAGGAAGTTACCATAACTACACATCCACAACTTCGAAGGGAATCCAATATTTGAAAATGTTGTCATGCACCTTTGCAAAGTTGCAAATGTTGTCATGACAACATTTTGACAACTTTTGCATCTTTGTTCGAAACCTATCGTAATGACCTCTAATCAACATGAAATGATGTAAAAACATCTTAGAGGCCTTTTAAGGCACATTTCTATCCGTTCCTAAGCCTTGAAGGCTTTTGGACCTAATTTTCCAATTTTAGGCTAAATTAGCACTAAACACTAACAAAGCATAAAACCACTAGGTTGGATTGATCCTAGTCAAATCCACCTAGGGAAAACCTAGAAAGACCTTATAAGGTCATAAATAAACACTACTAAATTCTCTAAGGTTAGTACAAGCCACATAAAAATTTGACATTAGGGATTAGCCTAGGTGCTCCTGCACCAATCTTCTTCATACAAGGTCCTCAATTCATCAAAAACCAATGCTACAATCTTCATCTGACGTAGTGCAAGGTAGGAGAATCCCCAAAGGAGATGTTCAAGCCCCCAGCTAAACAATCAAACAATGGAATCACACTTGGAAACCAAGATCTGATAACAATCTGAATTTTATTCATAAAACAAATGTTTACATGCATTGTGCTTAGCTATAAGGCCTTCCCAGTTACGGCCAACTTACAAAGAAAATACAATTCTACAATATCCCTCAAGATACAACTCAACCCTAACCATAGCTAGCTAGATCTATAATAATAGGTCACAACAATCTGGTAGAAATGCGAAGAAGAATCTAAACTTGTGCTCGCAAACAACCAAGCAACCTTCTTTTTTTCCAAGCCCACACTTAGCTACTAGCTCTGCTCAAATCCACACCTTTCTACTACTCTATTCTCTATTCCCCAAATTTGATCTCCCAAGACCCTCTACTTATACCCAACTATGCCAAAATTTGGCCTAGTAAATTACAAATAAAATAAACCCTTAAATTAAATACATATTCAAGCCACAAGTTATCCTGGAAAAAGAAATTAAATGCACATAGGGTAAAGATCCAAGATCAAAATAGGTCCACACACACCCCCACGATCGATCCATGTCATGATCACATGCCACACAAATTAAATGCATTAAGTTGGCCTCCCAGATCTGCAAGAACACTAGTAGGCAAGCTAAACTGCCGAGTGTCAGAAAACTACCAAGCATCAGCAACCAACACATGCCAAGCCAACTAGGCATCGCCAAAAAATCATGATGATTGAGCTCCACTGGCATCACTAAGAAGGTTTTGTCGAGCACCAGATTTTTTTGAGTTCTTCAACGACTGAGCCTCCCTTCAGCGACCAAGCCCCTTGACCAACACTGAAACCAAGAAACAACACTCTTCTTTGACCAAGTAACACTCCAACACTAAATTCAAAGCACTCCAACATGAAGGATTTCCAACTACCCCAGGATGCTCCTGCATCAAACACCCCAGGTACAAAAGGATGTTCTTAAAGGATGGAAGAACATATTACAGGATTCAACATATAAATCCCAAATTAGTTCTTCACATACATGTCCTCCAATATTTCAATAATCTTACTCTAGATCCACTGCTGCTTTCTTTGCCTCCTCGAGTATTTCCTTGAAACTTTAGAGGTCTATTCCTCATACTGTTCTCTAGCCCTTTTAGAATCCTTCAACTCACTCGGCTCCCAAAGTTCAGGTTCCTCCTACCAAGTTCTTCATTCTACAAAGGCATCTGAGAAAACTTCATGCCATCCTTCTCAACAAAAAACACATTCTTGACACAATCATGCACAACCCTGTAATCATATTGCCAAGGTCTACCAAGTAATATGTGACAACTACTCATGTCCATAATATCACACAATACTTGATCCTTGTACTGGCCAATCTAAAAGTCAACAAGACATTTCTCCCTCACTTCCAAAGAATGTACATCTTGTAACGAACCAATCCTATAAGGACAAGGATGTCTCACTCTCTTCAAACCAAGTTTTTGAATTATCTCCTCAGCTTCAAGGTTATCAGTACTACCACCATCCAAAATCACATTGCAGATTTTACCATCAGACAGTTGACAACGGGTCCTGAACAAATTACTCCTTTGACTAGGTTCCAGTATTCTCTTAGAAAACAATACTTTCCAAGCCAGAAAACTGTATCCTCCTTGTTCAAGTTCATTTACAAAATCTTCATCCTCATTCATCACAACAACTCTTTGGTCACCAGTCTTTTGGGAAAATTCAAAAGCTCTATGTCCTTCTTCACCACATCAAAAAAAGTACCCTTAAAGGCAACCTTACATGTCCTCTTCCTCGGCTCAACAGGTTTTGGTTCATCTTCAGCAGTCGACTTATCCTTGACTGAGTGATCCTATTTCTCCTTCCTTTTGGATCCATCTTGATATTTTCTCTTCAACTTATTTATACCTTCAGAGCATACTGATAAGCATCCTCAACCAAATCAATCTTCAGCATACCAATCTCATCCTGAATATTGAATATCAAACCATTCACATACCGAGCTACCTTCTCCTTGGAAGTTTCTCTATGCCCAAACTGAATAGTCAACTTATAGAACTCCTGGGTATAATCCTTCATAGAAAAATCCTTCTATTTTAGATTCTACAACCTCTTAAACAACTCAAGTTCATAGTCAGAAGGTATGAACTTAGCCTTTAACTTATTCACCATCAATCTCCATCTAGTGATCTTTAGTTCACCCTCTTCTTCTCTATCTCATTGCAATTCCTTCAACCAAAGAGAAGCATGTCCCTTCAAATTAGTCAGTGTGAATCTTACTTTGAGTGGATCATCAATATCCTCTAACTCAAAGTAGTCTTCCAATTCACCGATCCAATCAATTAGGTCTTCAAGATTCAAAGTACCTGAGAAATTATAAACATCCATATTATTCTTCAACTTCAGCCAAGTTCTAGATCTGTCCAACCAACTAGCTCTGTCATCCATAGATCTTTCCACATGTTCAGTTCTATCCTCACCACTAGATCCAGCAGCTTCAAAGTCTTCAGCAATTTCCTCTTAACAATCCTCAATGCCCACATTTTGAGGTACACCAGTCATAGCCCTTATAATCTCAATGATCATATCATTCTTCATCAATTCCATCTCAGATCTAAAATCTACTTTAACCTTCTCTGTAATTCTTGATTCCACGGCATCACATAGATATGCAACTTTCCTAGGGCCCAATCTTCTTGGAGGCATCTTCCAAGATCTTCAAAAACCCTATGCAAAAAATCACCAACTTTTGCAACCCAAGGTCTTGGTGCAAACTGCCTCACCCTCGGCGATCTATCCACACACTTAGGAAATTCAAGCTCTAATACAACTTGATGCGGTGCAAGGTAGGAGAATCACCAAAGGAGATGTCTAAGCCCCCAGCTAAACAATCACACAATGGAATTACATCAGAAAACCAAGATCTGATAACAATCTGAATTTTATTCATAAAACAATTGTTTACATGCAATGTGTCAGGCTGTAAGGCCTTCCCGGTTATGGACAATTTAAAAACCAAATACAGCTCTAAAAGATCCCTCAAGATCCAACTCAACCCTTACCCTAGCTAGCCATATCTCTAACAATAGGTCACAACAATCTGGTAGAAACACCAAGAAGAATCTAAACTTGTGCTCGCAAGCAACCAAGCAACCTTCTTGTTTTCCAAGCCCACACTTAGCTACTAGGTTTTCTCAAATCCACACCTTTCTTCTACTCCATGCTCTATTCCCCCAATATGATCTCTTAAGATCCTCTTTTTATACCCAACTAAGCCACAAGTCGACCTAGTAAATTACAAATCAAATAAACCCTTACATTGAATGCATATTCAAGCCACAAGTCACCCTACAAACAAAAATTAAATGCACATAGGATAAAGATCCAAGATCCAAATAGGTCCATGCACATACCCATGATTGATCCATGTCACGATCACATATCACACAAAATAAATGCATCAAGTCGGCCTCCCAGATCCGTAAGAACACTAGTCGGCAAGCCAAACTGCCGAGTTTCAACAAACTACCTAGCATCAACAACCAACACATGTTGAGCAAGCCAGGCATCACCGAGCAAGCACGATGACTGAGCTCCATAGACATTATCAAGAAGGTTCTACCGAGCACCAGAGTTTCTGAGTTCTTCAGCGATCGGGCCTCCATTTAGCGACTGAGCCCCTTGGCCAACACTACAACCGAGCAACAACACTCTTCTTCAATCAAGTAACTCTCCAACACTAAGGTCAAAGCAATCCAACATGCAGAATTTCCAACTACCCTAGGATGCTCCTGCATCATCATCTCAGTCAAAAATTCCTTCTTCTACTCAAAGAATCAACAAATTTATTTTCCACACCAATCTTATGTTTCAACACAAATGTATAGCTCTGTATAAACTCAACCCTCTCATATGTCTCTGATTCAACTTATCTTCACTACCTAAATACTTTAAGGCTTGATGATCGGTATACAATACAAACTCCCTAGGTAACAAGTAATGTCTCCACTTCTTCAAATATTGGATTATAGCATAGAATTCCTGATCATACACTAAATACCTTCTCTTATCATCATTCAAATTATCACTAAAATAAGAAACAGGTCTCCCTTCTTGAGTCAAAAAAAGATCCAATTGCATTTCCACTAGCATCACAGTCTACTTGAAATACCTTATTAAAATTAGGTAAATCTAATATTATTTGTTCAGTAACCTTCTGCTTCAATAAAAAAACTTATGTGTGCTCCATGTGTCCATTTGAACTCTTTTTTATCACCTCTCATAGTTTCATTCATCGGTCCATAGATTGAACTAAAGTGTGATGAACTTCTAATAGAAACTATCTAACCCATGAAATGATCTTACTTCTACAACACTATCAGGTGTAGGCCATTCAACAATGAATTTCACTTTCCCAAGATCCATCTTCAATCCCTCAAAAAATATTACAAATCCCAAGTATAATAACTCTTCTTTCATGAAAGTACACTTTTTTATTTTTATCAACAACTTCTCTTCTCTCAATCTCTAGATTACTTGTCTAACATGCATAAGAGGTTCATCTTTGCTCTTACTAAAAATCAAGATATCATCCAAATAAACAATGACATATTTATCCAAGAATCTCTTCATGACTTCATTCATCAAACTCATAAAAGTACTAGGTGCATTAGAAAATCCAAATGGAATTACCAACCACTCATATAATCCATCATTTATCTTAAATTTAGTCTTCCACTCATCATCTTCTCTAATTCTAATATGATGATATCCACTCTTCAAGTCAATATTAGTGAAATAATTAGCTCCACTCAAACAATCCATCAAATCATCCATCCCTGGTAAAGGAAACCAATACTTAACTGTAATCTGATTAATAGATCTTGAATTAGTACACATTCTCCATTTTCTATCCTACTCAGGTGCAAATATAGCAGGTATTGCACATGGACTCATACTTTCTCTGATCAACCCTCTCTACAACAAATATTGCACTTTCTTGTTGAGCTCTTCACTATCTGTTGGTGTCATCCTAAATTTTTCTTTATTTGGTAAACTAGCTCCTAGTATCAAATCCATGCAATGACTAATACTTCTTACTAGTTGTAATCTATTAGGTACATTATTAAATATGATGTCAGCATACTCATTCCACAATCCATAAATTTCCTTAGGATGTTCTCCTACCAAAACATTATTCTTAGACTCCTTAGGAACTAAATAAAAACACACATTATTATGCTTCATTCCATCCAAAAACTTCCTGCCATCAACTAAACAGATTCTTGCACTAGTACACACTTCACTCTTAAGAGGTTCCTTTATAAGGCAATATATTTTGTTTCATCCCATTAGCAACAATAGTATAAACATTCCTTCTACCATCATTTATGGCTTGCCTATCATACTTCCATGGTCTAACCAACAAGACATGACACACATCCATAGGCATAATATCACACAAAAATTCATCATAATATTTCCCAATCTTGAATTTAAATAGGCATTACTCACTTACCAGTAGCTTATGTTCATCTTGAATCCATGGAATTTGATAGAGTTTAGGATGCTTCATCCTTTGCGACTTCAGTTTGTCAACTAACTCCTCTGAAGAAAGATTATCAGAACTGCCACTATCTATGACAACATTACAAACATTTTTCTTCACCTTACATCTTGTTCTAAATAAATCATGAAAGATTCTTACCTCATAGATACTCTAAGGATTAGTGATGTAGGAGCATCTTGGGATCTTGACAATCTTTCATCAACCAAAAACATTTCTTTTCATGTTTGATCAATCTTGGTGTATCTTTCTGTGATCAATCAGTTTGGATCTTTTGCTCTTGTGATCCTTACAACATGTTCTAGGCATCATGTTGAACACTTCCTTAGCTTTGCACTTCATTTGGTTACTTTGTGTGTGAGATATTGCTGATTCTTGGTGAGACTGTCATATTCTTCATGTTTATGGCCAGTCTTCATGTTTTCCGATCTCACGAAGGTTTTCCTGTTCGGTGAAGCTTAATGGCTCATTTATCAATGAAACTAGGTTTTTGGCTGACCTACTTAAGGAATCATCATTCATATTTATTTCATTGGAAGTTGATCATGATGATTTGGGTCCTGACCTATTATTTGTAACACATTTTCTTTCTTATTGGGAAATGTGATCTTATAGGCTGACCTAATGGTTGGGAAGGATTTATAGTATTATGGATTTGTTCCTAAAGGTACATAGATTTCATAAGATTATCTTGTTGTCATTTTCGCTAAGGATTTGTTAAGGGTTTATGATTGTAACCAAGCTTGTATGAATACATGTTGCAGATCCATTGTATATGATTTTTTGATAATAAAGGAAGGCTGATCTCTCATGTCTCTCTCTTATTTCTTGTGGATTTCTTGGTGTTTATATTGTGTGACTCATGCTACAAGGATTGGACATATCTCTTTGAGTTCCCCCCATCCTTGACTACATCAATTAGGTCATTCAGTGATTGAATTTATCTTATCCTTGTCCATATTTAATCCTTCTTATGAGATCACAAACATACACCACATACCACACACCAAATATAAACCATACACCACACAAGAACACCAATATATTTACATGGAAAATCCAATAAGGGAAAAAACCATGATGAGAATGAATCACAATATATAGAAAAAATGTTATAAGAGGCTCACTTAGAGACTTGTATCCATGTAAAATTGACTTAGAGAGATATATATAATTATGTTATATTGAAATACATGAACTGAAAGTTGATGTATAAAAGGAATCAAACTAATCTTGATAGTGCATTCCTCTTTTATAGTTATATTCTTATATCATATAGAATTTTCCTACGTCATCTTATTAGTGATCAATTTTGCACATTTCTTAACATCCCACACTTCACCACACACTCTATAAATGATTCATTCTTCCTTACATACCCTTCACATATCCAAAACATCAATTAGGTAAACACACATATGACCTATCAAATGAAGTGTGTGATCTATGATAGTTCATATAAAAATGTGTGTATCAACCAAAAAGTTTGGTTTTGGATCAACCTATCACTTAACTAAACCACAAAAGTACAATAACTCATCCTTAAAAGATTATGGAACATGTCATTATCAACTATAATCAAGGTAACATACCTAGTCAACTCAAATATTAACACCACTTCCAAACATGTCAATTGTCCACCATTTTTATCATTAGGGAGAGACACAAATCATCATGTAGATCACAAACACAACACTAGATATTATCTATAGGCTTTCTAAAACATCTCTTGAAGAGATCAAATCAAGTGTTTGATACATAAGAATATCATCATTGAACTAGTACACACTGTGCAAGCTGAGCTAGCTATATGGTATCTACATATTGAATACCATGCACCACAACACTAGCACAAATAAAAAATAATTTTACTAGTCAAATACATTATCTTTACCATCTTCTTAAAACTACAAGGTCATACAAATCATCGTGGTAGAATGTAGAGCATTCTAGTGAGCTGCCTAAAATACTTAATTATGATAGATTGTGTTCCAGAGTTCAAACTAGCATAACTTTTGCTATGGAAGATATTATGACTTGTACATTTGATTAAATGTACCTGAAAACCAACTTAACCAAAATTTATGACTGCACAACCATAGGATACAATGTGGTGAAATGCAGAGAAAATATTGTCTCCTAGATGTATTAATTCAAAACTTAGACAATTTTTCCAATCACAATCAAATGTTTTAGCTGAATATTTAACCCCATAGTACTCATACTATGGAGAATATTACCAAAGTGACTACATCATGTATCCAATCAAAAAGTTAAATGAGATTATACATGCCAAATTTTGGATAGATAAAATTCAATCTAATATGCCTTCAAACCCCCTTCTTTTTTTCTATCTAAATTGACATGACATAGCTAGTACTTTTCAAAAAAAACTCAATCTCCCGAATGTATTTCATCTAAATTATCATATCTATGTTCCAATATATATTCTGTAAAACATCAAACTGAAACACCAATGACCACATGTGGCATTAATCTTGCTTAATGACAACACATATTGGCAACATGTTTATGTTCTTAGTTTTATTATTTTCTTATACAAGCAAGAGTAGAAAGTGTAGTACTTGAATCTTAACAAATATACATGAATAATATTTTCCATCTGAAACATCCTTTTATTAACACGTCATTAGTGGTACATTAGTGAAAACATTATTTCCTTCATAATTGTTATATTCTATTATATTTTCCCATCCCTACCTTAATAGTGATGGTGGATGCCTCTATCATCTAAAATAAAATAAAAAAATTATTTTAATCTATTTCACGCTTTTCAGTGATTGATATATTTTTCAGAATTTGTAGTTTTTGATGATTGTTCTTGTCCAATCCTGATTTATGCAACTTCAGAGGCTTCATTTGGGCTTGTATAGACACATTTTCAAAGTGCTATTTTTTTTAAAGTGCATGATTTTTTGTCTCCTTTTCATATTTTCTATTAGTTTGTAGCCATTATGAGTAGAAAAATTACTTTTTGTATTTGTTCATTTTTGGCCTATTGTGGTACTTGTAATTGATTAGATCCTTGAGTGATCTGGTGTCTTATTTTTTTGAGTTTTTGATAGCCTTATATTTGGCAGTTGTATTTATTGAAATTAGAAGTTCACTTTTCCTTATTTTGCAAGTGGAAATAGTACATGCACTAAGTATAAAGTGCCAAACGCATCATTTTGGAGGGGGGGTCTTTGATTGAGTGAATTTGGGGGGAGGGGGTGTCTTGTGTGATTGTGCCTCTCTTTGTGCTCTTTTGTTCTGCATCACGGGTTCTCCTAAATTTCCACTTTTAACTCCACATAATTATGTTACTTGGAAAATTGATGCATGGAGTAAGCTAATGGAAAAATTATTATCTCGTTATATTGATGAAACTATTACTGCACAAACCAACCAATCAAAGGATCTCATCTTTCATATTGATATTTGTGCCTTAGTCAAAGAGGCTTGAGACAAACTTGACAATTTGTATATGGTCAAGTTGATAAGGCTAGGGGTTATAAGCTTGATAAAGAACTCAACGATTTGAATCCCAGGGACTTTGATACAATCCAAGACCCTGTAGAAAAAATCTATAGAGCTTAGAGAAAAAATAAAGGATTGCGGCATGGAAAAAAGGGGTGAACACATGATTAACAATTTGTTGGAAAATCTTCTACCAGAGTCAATATTTTTTTCTAGCTTCCAAACCCATAAGTTGACAATGAGTGCTTCATACACCATGCCTTCATTTGATGCCTTCATAGAGATGTTGATGGTAGAGAAATCAAAGTTGACAAGCATGGGATTATCAAGTCTTCAAAGTCTATGACATTGGTGGCTAATAAAGAGAATTAAGTGAATCAAGGAAATCAAAGTCAAATTTCTCAAAAGAAAAAGAAGAATTGGAAGTCTAAGTCTCAGAAAGAAAGTACACAATCAACCTCCACACAAGGCACTTCATGACCATCATCTCCTAAGTGGGAATCTTCAAAGAAAGAGAAGCGGTTTTGGGAATACTACAAAAGGGATGGACATGAAGAACACTATTTTAATAAGAAGGATATTGATTAATTGCAACATCTTCTTGTAAAGAATGAGATCAATTTTCCTTCTAGGATGTCTACCTCAACTTCTTCTTCAAAAAATTCATAAAAAGATAAAGGAAAGGGTCAAGCATTTTTCACACAAAAAGGAAAAGCTTTATATGCTTCTTCAATTCATGATTCAAGGAGATGGCTTTTCGATCCAGGGGCTTCTCATCATATGGCTTCTTCACAGTCTATGTTTTCATCATTTGAGCATTGGAAAGGACCACCTATTTTGATGGGAAATCACACTTACATGAATGTGACTAGGAAATGAAGTATTGATGTTGGGGAGGGACGCTTCAATGATATGTTGTGTGTTCCACACTTGACCAACAACCTTCTTTCTACCTGTCAAATAAAAAATGGTGCTACAAAGAAGACTGTGGAATTTACACCTGATTCAGTTTTCATCAAGGACTTTGTGAGTGGAGCAGTTATTTCTAATGGGGTGTTGTATCACCCATCTTGGTTATAATCCTTTTTCAAATTTTTTCCTCTTGATGATAGTGATTATTCAGCATATGATCACACTTAGAGTGATGATTCAGATTTTGAGGAGAACTATGACTACTTGAACTTGGGTATTCTCAAATGTGATCAAGTCCTTGAGCCTTCCATTCCTTCTCCTTCTATTGAGACCATATCTATTGTTTCTCTTGATGATTTTTTCCTTCCTACAACCATGGATTCTTGTGATTCAGTGGAACAGGGTACTCATTGTCTTCCAGACATAACTTCATGGGATGACTTCATGACAGACATTGTATGTGTGTTTTTTGAGTTCTACAGTGCATACTTGGGAGATACTATTGATGACATTCATCTTCTCTTTGATGAAGATGATCTTGCTACAGTTGTTGCAAGGGAACATGGTGACCCTCATCTTCATTCTCCACTTGATTATTCTTTCAAGGTTGACATGATTGTGGATCCTTTGATACAACGGTTGGAGGAGGTCTCTTTATCTTTAGAGGAGACACTTGAGTCTTTGATGTATATTCTACATTCATCCTCATTAGATCCTGATATGTATTTTTTAGTAGTGTGGCCTAGTACACCTAATTTGGAGGAGGTTCCTTTCAATATTGACATGGGGAAAATTGAGCAGGTTTTAGAGATTCGAAACATTTTGAGGCTTCTTCCTACAGATTAGGGATGATTCATATATGAACCTTTGGTTTTGGTTCTTCCTAAGGGGAGGACCGTTGTTCAACAGTCATGGACCAACTTCTACATAGATCCTAGAGAAAATACCATTGGTGTACATTCTACCTTGAGGGAGGGATACT
Organism: Thuja plicata; assembly: GCA_018584345.1. NCBI lineage: Eukaryota > Viridiplantae > Streptophyta > Pinopsida > Cupressales > Cupressaceae > Thuja > Thuja plicata. The sequence continues at coordinate 1,353,963 of MU223379.1, read as the reverse complement.
TGGTCTCTCTTCCACTTCTTCTCTCCTATGGGGCGATACTTGATTGTGTATGCATGATATATCTTTTACTAGGGGCATCTTGAGTACTCCATCCATCCATGCATCTTGTTTGTTTTGATCTCTTTTTTTGGGGAAGGTTTTCCTCATGATGTTTTCTCTTCCTCCCCTTTATGAGAGATTGCATTTCTTTTCCTCTTACATATTGTACATGGGTACCTAACATGACCTAGTAGCCAAGACCCATCATGCACTGGCATCTAGTATTGTGAGGTCAAGTACATTCCTCTAAGTTGCACTTAAGGGGGGGGGTGTTAGTGTATTTAATTAATTATAATTACATTTTACTTAGGCTTACTTAGGATAATACATTCATAGTAGTGTGCATATGAGACACCTAGGAGTTTGCATCTTATTTTAACACATGGTGTTGGAGAATTTCCACTTTAGGTGGTGTTAGTTCAATGGAGGATGATCCATGTTTGGTGGACATGTGATTCCACCTTGTGTGTTTGATAGGTTATTACTTGCATATCTCCTAGTTATCATGCATTGCCTATATATTCAGGCACATCTACTAAATGTATTTATCCATTATTATTTGATCATTATTGAATCAGTCAATTGATCCTATGATTTTGTCTCTCTTGCTTGTGCTATCCATTGGGCTTCTAGATCTTGGCATTTTTATTCTTTACCTTAGGCGCACGCGCGCGCGCACACACACACACACACAAAATTAACAATCAACCTTTTCCTACACACACACACACACACACTAATAATTAATAATCAACCTTTTCACACACACACAAACTAATAATTAATAATCAACCTTTTCCTTCTAATGTTTTGGAATGTGCCTAATTCTCAAATTTTCTATTTTAGTAATTATTAGTCTTAAAAAATATATTATTACTATATCTATGGGTGGATTATAATTATGTACTCGCCTCTTATTATTTTAAAGTTATATAATGTATTTTCATGTTTGATCAATAAAACCTCCAATTAAATTTGTAAATAAATTAAATATTTTATGTAGAGATAAATATAAATTATTACCTATTTCATCGTCGTTAAAGTGAATATTTATAGTTATAATTTTCCAAACTTTACACTCATCTTCCTACTTATGCATAGAACTCTATATGACTTGTTCCAATGTAGCTCTACTTTTTTATTCGTTACCAATGGATTCTTGTAGAATTCATTTAGCATTTGTTTCGCCCATTTATATGTGTGTTGGGTTTATTGATGTGGAGGCATTAGAGAATTTACTCATGGTTCTCCTTTTTATAGTCATTGTGTGTGGATGGATCCTTGTTTGCATGTTTCCCCTACTTCTCCTAGTGCACCTTCCTATGGATGTGGTTGAGGATTGATTTTCTCAGGAGATTTTTATGCCTCTAGGTATTGATGAGGTAACATTCCTATCTGTTGTTGTTGTTGTTGTTGTTGTTGTGCTTATTACTCATTTTGATCTTCCTTCACTAAAAGAGAGGTAAAAATTTATTGAAATCGAAAGAGAGCAGAACAAAACAAGATTTTATAATTTTTTTGACATGTTTTGAGTTCAACTTACCCAATTAAATGCTTGCCTTCTCATGTCACCCCTAGATGGGGTCTCAAAGAAGTTTTCCATTTCCCTCTCTCTTATTTTGGTGGATTTTCATAATAAAATATATCTTACACTCTAGTCTAGATAGGAAAAATATCTTCTAAAACATGTATCTCATTCACATCTCTAGATTATAGGTGTGCTCTAATTGCTAGTTTTCTATATTGTATTATTTAGTCTTTTTTTTTTATGTTTATTTTTTGGAAGGTTCAATGTAGAAGTTCTTTTGTTAAAAACTTTAGCTGTGATAGCTTGATATGTTTTAATTTAAAAAATGTTGTAGCCCATTCAAAAATCCCTATTACCTAATAGCAAACATTGTAAAGATAATCTTAAATAATTTTTAGAAAAATATTATAATCAAATTTTTATTATTTTAAATTATTTTCTAAATGATCTTTTTGAAATTTGTAAATTAGATAAGTCATTTATTAAGAGTTTGAATTATATTAAAAATAGTAAATCTAATAAGATTATAGTGTTGTAAACTAAGATATCAATCAAATCAATTTAACTACTTTTTAGAAGGATAAGAAATGTGAATATGTTTCATACTAACGAGTCAATGGAAAAACACAAAGTTAGGGTTTTATTCTACATGTTAGTTGATCAAATTTCATTTAATTAAACCTAATCAACATGTATATGGAATTGTAAGGTGGCATGTGGAAAAGAGGGATTTTATTGAATAAGCTCAATCAAACCTCATTTACATTGAGTAACTTTGACAAAATTATTTATAGAATTTGAAGGGTATAGATTTTCCTAATTGGAAGGATTCTAATGATGTTTTATTGAATTCTTTTAATTATAAATATACGTAAATACTATCTTTTATGAAGTTATTAGATTCAACATTAGAATGTCACTTTATTTATTTTAAGTATTTCATATAGAAATGAAATAAAATATTTTTTAAACATGTACATAATTTTTGATTTAAATCTTTTCCACATTTGATATTTGAATTGAGATGTTTAATGCATAGATTGTCAAATAAAAATCATCAAATGCTTTGCATTTTAAGAATGAAAAGGAAGATAATAATATTCAAAAAAGTTTTTCTCAACATAGAAATGTATTGTCCTCTATAAGTACAATAGATATTTATTGGTTTGTTAAGTTGTAAAGATTAATACTTAGTGATGCATTAAAAGATTGTCAAAGTACACTCAAAATTAAGGGAGACAAGTTTAGATTAGATTATGATATTTAATGGTTAAAGTAGACATGTTAGTCTAAATGATGTCTCATCTTTAGAGAGACAATTCTTATTTGATGTCTCCACCAATTTTAATATAATACTTTTTAGATTTCATATTAGTAAAGAATACTTTCACTTTAAATAAATACTTTTACTTTTTATTTAAAGGTTTCTATATAATTTATATAATAAAAATAAAATATTATATTATATCATTTAAGATAAAATTAAATAAAAAATTTATAAAAATTAGAATAAAATATTGAAAACATAATTTAAATCTTTTTAATTATATTTTATTGATTATGCTAAACATTATTATAATTTATCTTAATTTTATTTTTCTAATCTAATCAATAATAATAAATATCATTTTATAAATTTGTCATTCATTAAACAACTATATTTATAACCTATATTTTTTTTTTTTAAAGTTAAAATATTCAAGTATCTAAGAATAAAATCCAACTCCTTATTAAATCTAAACGAAATAATGAAAATTTAACTTATTTTAAAATATTTTATTCATTGTGCCTAAAAGTACAACCTATATAGTATGATATACATGGTGAAGAGGTTCGACAAAATGAAGTGGATTAATAGGAATATATGCTAATGTTTTACATGAAAATAGTAGCCAACATTGGACCACTTCTTTTTTAGCTTTATAATTATTGTATACATTCACTCTATAGTTAAATGTTGGCATGAATGCAAAGGTAATAAATGATTACTGAGATTTTAGTGAAGAAAAGCTTATGGTGATATAAGCATTGCATCACTATATCAAACTTTGGGCTTTGGTCCCCAAATAATGCATAAGAATCAACATGTGCACCTCCCATATCCTAAAAAGCCTAATTTTAATGGGCTATGACAAATATAATATAAGGTTTATGTTTTGGATTTTTCTTCATCTACTTATTTTATAATATTTTGTAAAGTAAATTTGATGGTAAATTCAAAACAAAATAATGCTTACAACACATCATTCTAGCCATGAATAGCTTTATTACTTTTTGGCCTATATGATGTTTCTTTAGATTGTAGTATAGGCTTGATATTACTTGGTTATATTAGGGATATTAATTGCATTATAGGGATATTAATTGCATTATAATGCCACTAATATTAGTGTTTGGATGATATATATTAGTGTTTGGATGATATATCAGGGAGCATAAGAACAAATTGTTGGGAAGTGTGTTTTAAAATAATAACATAATTTAGTATAATTTTGAATAGAGTATCTATAGTTATCATAAAATATTCATATAATTTTAATCTTTTTTTTATTAAAATATATCTATATTGTAATAAAACATAATAACCTTTTGTCAATATAATTATATTTTTAATATATTTTGTTAGTTTTAAAATATTCAAATAATTATTGAATTTCATTGTGTTTTTGAAATTTCAAATTAATTATATAAAAGTTAATATTTGATTATAATGAGAAGATAATAAATAATATTATATTTGTATAAAATATTATAATTTTAAAATAATAAGAATAAAAATTAATTTAGTTTTAATTAATACATAATTTTTTATAGAAATTATATTTTAAAATAATAAAGTCTCTTATTTAAATTTATAATTTAATAGAATTTGTTAATTAAAGTAATATATAGCTTTAATTTTAAAAATATTTCATAATATTTAAATATAATCAAAATTATTAGATCATTTAAAACATATTTGACAATTGATATGAAATTTTCATAGTGTAAGATGTAAATTGTAGTGTTTATAATAACAACTATAAATTATTTTTTTAACCTTCTTTGGAATGATGGATGTGGGGCGTGATTCAAAATACCTATTCAAAAAAAGATAATGCATTTTTAAAAAAAAATTAAGTAAAAATACAGGTTTGAAGGGCATTCAAAACCCTTAAGAAAATGCCGCAAAACAAGATAATAAGTAGTTACATTAATAAAAAATTTATTATTTAAATTAAAAAGTTGTTTAAAATTTTAAGCGATGTCCTAACAATGTTTAGTGGACCATTCATGTTCATGAAATGTAAATTCTTATAAACTGCTACTCATGAAATATGATCAATAAAGATTGATTCAAAGCTATAAAGTCGTATCCTAAAGTTTAAATAAAAATATTGTTTACATCTAACTGATGTTATAGCACCTCCATATTTCATGTGAATGAAATATAGATTCATATAAACTTTCATTCATGAAATGTGATCAATAAAAACCAATTCAAAGCTGTTCCAAAGAATCTTAATAAAACATTATGTAACATTTTAACATATAATAAATTATACAATAAAATTTTAATAAAGCAACACAAAAGAGTGCTTAAAAAGCATTATCTAAATCTAACTGTTACAATATTTTTAATATCAATATTACCACACAATTATCTAAAAACACTAATTCATGACCATCATAAACTGGAAAATACTCTCATTAATCATACTGTTCTTTCTTGACATGCAAACAAAAAATATTAAAATTCTCATAATAGTTGAAAAGGCAATGTTTAAAGTAACGTTTTGTTATTCCCCTAGCCAAACAAATTCAGAGACAAACGATCATTATTCTCAATATACATTTCAAAAAATAGTAATTATTCTCACTTATATATTAAAAAAGATTACAAAACCGGTGGTCCAAAAATGATAATTATTCAGTACTCTCCTTACAAAAAAAACATAGCAAGATAATGTATCTCAGAAAACATATACTATTACTATTCATTATCCATGATGTTCCCCAGAAATTACCACAGTATAATTTAATTTTATAATGGTGGAAGTTAAGAGTAAAAGGCATTAGCACTTGTAAAAAGTCATTTAATGGAAAGCCATTAAATATTTAAGTTCATTTGTTTTAATTATCTCACTGTCATGACATGTAAAAAGTGGTGTGCATGAAAGTTCTGTGTCTACATTCAGTCCAAGATATCATAACAAATTTGATCAAGTATATAACTAATATATCATAATAACAACTTTTACACAAGTATATAATTAATATATTGGAAAATAAATATGAAGGTGTACTAGCAAAAGGTGCAACAGATGAAAATAGCACTTTCTGTCTGAGGCAAGAAATCATGCATGCATTTACAGTACTAGATATTTGTCTCCCAACATAAGAAGAATAAGGTTTTTATTATATAGTGTTTATGGAAGAATTATGTGTGTCAGGAATATGGCATAAATTTTCAATCATCTAGAAACCTAGGTTTGCTATATCTACATAGGCATATTATTATTATTGTATTGGTGAGTGAAAAGTACCAGGTGAAATTCAATAACTTGTGAATCATATATATACATTTACCAAAACAAATTGACATCCTATTATAGTCAAATGATAGTAGTGTTGATAATAATTCTTATTATTTCTTTATTTGTATTTGTAGATGCTTAAGTCTTATGTAATGATGTTGACAAATCACATTCTTATTGGTGCAGACAGAGCATAGTGGAATGACATCTCAAATCAAATAATAATTAAAGACAATAGCACCTAAGTTGAATAATATTATTTACTTCAATATACAGTGTGAACTTTGTTTCTTTCTTTCTTGTGATAGAGTAATTATGAGTGAGTTGATTTTGAATAGTAGTGGGGTGAAATTTAAAAGTGCCTAGAATCTGAATTATTTGTTCTTACTTGTGTATATGTGATTTTATGTATGTATATATGTTATTTATATAGTAATGTAATTGTTTATTTAAGTTGAGGTCTATTTTAATGGAATGGTTTAACATTTACATATTGATAAATGGTTTGTTTTGTAGAAAGTTCGCTTTATTCTTTGATCTATCAGTCTTCTTCATTTGCATGTATTCTTATATATATGATCTTATCTCATTTTAGTATATTTTTCGTGCAATTAGCTTTCTATTACATCCATATTTAAGCATACTCTCATACTTTGCATATCATCTTAATATAGCACATTCTTCTCCCAAGTACATTTTGCAATGTGTGAGATCAAAACCAAATTGACCCACAATTTATATTTTCAAACTTAAAATGTTTACTAACTTCCACCTATTTCACAAGGCATTATGAACTAAGTTGGTACATGTTTGCACAATCAACTACTCCGTCTTGGTATTTAAAGGTATTTAATGTGCATCATTTATCATCTAACTTACATTCAAAATTATAATACATCGAGACAACAATCATTCTAGGAACACTTCATTTTGGGGTACTAATATAAACTTATACCCACATCAAACCACTTTAAAAAATTTGCATGACTGACTTGAGTTTTTTCATGATCACTTACAAAACCATAATGTTGGTCTAGTCACGAGATTGACTTAGGAGAGCTTGGCCCTTTCAATCCAATGATTTTTCCAATTATATTATCCCTCCATGATTGGTGAATAGAAACAATCACAACAAAGTAGGTCACAACTTTTTAGTGTTAGCAAGTTCAAATCTATAGGTCAAAAATCATGTCCATGTGTATATGTTAAACATCATGCTCACACATTAGGTCATTCTTGTACTAGATGAAATTGATTTAATGGGACATAGTTTCTATCCACAAACATTTGGGACACTATTCTAATCCCAATAATATTTATCCATAGACATTTAAAAGAATATCCTAATCCCAATATAAGTTTTCATTATAGCTCTGGCAACTAGAATTTACTGTTTTATCAAGTTCCACTCTTTACCATTGTCCATAAACTAAGTGTGTGCCTTATCCATACTTATTTAATTTTGAAATATAACATGTATAATTCTAAATTATAAATTGATTATAATTAAACAATGTAGATTGACAGATTATTGATCTCCTTGCATCTATTTAATAAGCCTAGATTAAACTAAGAGAAAGGCTAATTTTCTATATATTTTTTAATCAAAATAAATTGCATAAGGGAGGATTATAATCTTTTAAAAAAATAAATATTTGATATTAATTTATATTAACAAGTCATTTTTAGAGGGAAAAATTCCAAATATCTCAATGAGAACACACTTCACAATTGAATGATCATAAACTAACCACTAGCTCATATATATACTCTATTTATGCATTGGTTACCACCCAAGCTTACTTAAATATGCTTCAATATTATAACAACGTAAATTGTACAAGGTATGTACACCAAGATAGTGAACAGAAAAGTGGCTAATCACCCAAAAAACATAACAACAAGCTAAACATGTACATATTTTTGAAAAATTTGGAAATCACGTATGTGTTATGGCTCAGAAAATTTGAGCCACAATGCATGTGTGTTCTAGGAATTTAAATGCACACATATTATTTGAAGTAAAAATATGTACGTGTTTTTATGAGAATAAAACACATACATTTTTTGAACATGTACATGTTATGTTAAACAAAAAAAATACATACAAATTTATGTGAATAAAATCTAGATGAAATACATTTTGCAGCTTGAATTTTTAGTTCCTGAAAAACTGCATACTTTTTGAATGCTAATTAGTTTGTCCTCCCTATAAGCACTTTTCATCAGAATATACATAAAATAAAACATTTAAGTATAAGTTATAATATCTCTTTGTATTTTTCCTTTCTCATACCTTAAGTTATATTTTAAATGTATATATTGTTAGGATGTTTGAGAATGATTTTAGATCTCTAGGAGTCATAATATAGTTTCTAGTTTTAGGAGATCTTATAATTTTATAGACTAAGTCAAATTTCAGTAATTAGTCGGCTCCTACCATAATTCTCTTTCTATCTCTCTATCTCATGCTCTTTGTCTCCACCTATCTCTAGACCTATCTATTTTCCTACCACTCTCCTCCCCCCTCTCTACCACTCTCTATGCTACTCTCTCCTCTTTCCCCATGAAGCTCTAGATCTTAGAATTTCTAAGATTTAGACAAATTTTAATAATCACTAAGCTTCTATCGTCATTCTCTCTATCTCTATTTAAATTTATTTGTCTCCCTTAATCTCTAGAGATGTCTCTCTTCATATCACTCTTCTCCCCCCCTCACTCTATGTATGCTTCCAACATTGATCTTTATAAAAAAAAAATCTCGCTCATACTTGGCCTTTTATCTTGATATTGTAGATTGATAAGATCCTAGGTCTTGGGGGCTACTACCTTGCTGAGTTTAGATATGTCTTGTCTCTTCAATGTATTTTTAAATTCTCAATTATTTACTATATATAAATAAATAAATAAATATATATATATATATATATATATGAGCATAATTTCTTCTTCTTACTAAAATGGTGGCTAAATGAAGTGTTTTAAATTGTATACCTTAAAAATTTGAACTAATTTTGGACCTATTTTGGTGGATGTGCCTAATTTATATTTGATTATGCTCAAATTCAATTTTTTTCTATAAAATTGGTTCATTCCCCTATTCAAGATCATTTTTCTAGGACAAGGGTGCTTGGTTCTCTTGTCCAGGAAATTTCAGCTCAATTTTTAAAGAATAAAAATTGTCTTTACAAATAGTATAAATTTTCCTCGCTCTATCAACCTTTTTTTGAAAATAAATTTTAAAAAGTTGTAACTCACATATAAATACAACTCCCTTTCCCATTTCATACTTAGTAATTTTACATCTCTAGTGATTCAATTATTATAACACACGCTAGTAATCATTCAATCTTAGATTTGCCTTCAAGGAGCATTCAAATATTCAATTTGTTACAAAAATCATGATAAACTACATTGCATGTCTTCATGACAAAAGCCTACACTAACACATTACAGAATTCACTCCATGACATTAAGACTTGTATGAGATTCTATGCAAATATTTTAATATTTAAGGAAACGTTATTTTATTTCAGCATTTCATTACTTCCTTAGTCTTTGTCCTTGCAAGGATAAACATTATTTTTCATCATTGTAGTTATTGTGAAGATGGGAACATCAACATGAGGTTTGAATCAGGAAATCCCTTATATAGTACAACCTTTATTCCCTATTATTCATGTCTACATCTTCAAATTTGACAATGAGACTATTTTTTAACACACCTAGAGATTGAGGGGGGGTGAACCAATCTTTATTACAACTTCAATTCCAATAGAATATAAATTTAATCAACATGTATTTTAAAGATAAATAAATTAACACTAGCACACAAGATAACACAAAATTTACATGGAAAACCCAACGAGGGAAAAACCATGGTGAGAGACATCTCACAATATATGTAAAATATTACAATGAGGCTCACTGCCAAACTTGCAGCCAAAATTCACTATCTTAGGGTAAGTTACAAAGAAATACATACGGAGGAGACTCACTATCTCAACACATGATATTGTTAGGAAAATGTGGACCTCAACCTTACATTTATATGTGACTACTATTTTTAGTAAGATTTTTGTTTGAGTAGGAATTTTACCTATTCTTTCTCCAAAGGTTTCGATGGGCTACATAAGATTGCTGGTAAATTTTTGTTGCAAGATCATGTCCAATTTGGAAGATATTAAAGTTTCTATTTTTGGAAATTGCCAAAAAAAAAATATATGAATTCAATTGGAGACTTTAGAGGCTCCAAAATGGCCCAAAAATGTGGGGAAGCAACATAGCAGTTTACTAGGTGATAGAGTATGTCACAAGATTTTTCATTCTTCAAATGCTTCATCAATTGAATACCCAATTCAAAGTGGTAAATAACATAAGATGTAGTAAAGCATAATTAAAAGAAAATGAGGTTGTCAAAAATAAAATCAAAATTTTGGACATGTAGGAGGAGAAGTGTTGGAAATAATGGGAAGTGTGTACTAAGAGGGGAGGGATGAGTCAGTACTTCTAAAACTTTTATCTCTTTTATCCTTTAACCTTTATGTAATCAATTGTTTATCCAACCATCTATTCTATACTATCTTTGTGTAAGACATATCAATTATTTAACTTAATCAAACATGTAAACATTCATAGAAACATTCATGAAAGTAATTGACTCATAACACATGATATGATATCGCAGAAAACCCCTATTAGAAGGTAAAAACTGCGGTGGGGATGACACCCACAAAATCTTCACTATATGCAGATTGGAAGGGGCCGATTAGGGCTTACAATTTGATCACTTCTGATGATCTACCCTGTTAGGAGTAACATGTGGAGACCGGTTAAGATCTACTCTGTTAAGATCTTTAGCAACACTGTTTAGTGTGCACTCAGTTAAGAGATTTACATTAGGATTGTTAAATCCACCTTCCTTAAAAGGATTTCTTCTATTTTCTACACTTGTTAGAATGAAAAAAAAAATACTCATTGACCTGAGTGTATTCAATCTAACTATTTCTTATTACAGATCCATTACAATTCACATGTATAAATATATCACCTATTGTGATTGATTAATAACTCTGTTGCTTGGTAGCCTCTGTTCTTGGTTCTTGATAACCAAATTCATCTTTTATTGTTCTGCTTCTTGAAACTCTTAGTCTGATCCATAGATGTGCTCATTGGCTACATTCATCCTCTCATCTATGATATTGAATGATTACAACATCTATTTATAAGATAGATTGACCTTATTAAGTTTCATGTATAACAAAAATAACTCTATGATCATAGGTTTACAACTTGACCTTGATCTCCTAGTCTGCATGTTTTTAATCAGTTAGAATAATTAAAACAATTACAATAATATTTTTTGTTCGTTAAGTAATGGTTTTAAAAAAAAAAAAAACTCTATAGAATATGAGTGTTTTATCTGACGTGGAAGTCAGATCCACTTTTTTCAAGATGTAACTAACTTTTGGTGTCTGATGCTTGGTTTGCTCTGAAATCAGTTTGACTGTCTTTTGGGTTGCACTATTTTTGTTCTTTCAGTTTGCACTGTGTTTTCTCATCGGGTTCCTCTGTCGGGTTCCACTTTATCATCTTTGGTTTTCACTTTTGGTTAACACTGCAAAACTGTGTCATCGGTTTCCTCCTTGCATAGCATTTTTGGTTTGAATTGAAAACCTAACTTTCGGTGTAGCGTAACCGATAGTTTATACAACTTGTTTTCTCATTGCATACTAATGGCAAAACTTTATGTTTATCAATCTCCCCCTCTGACATTAGTATAAAAAAAAAAATGTGCAGAATACTATCAAAATTTATAGTATGAACACCTTGTATATACCTTAGTCATTTCATGACTCCCCCTATGCATATGTCAGTATAGTATAGTATATGTTTGTACATTATACACTTGTATTTTTATAATATTTCCTCCTTTTCACTATGTGCTCTATCTTTGTACATAGTATTTCCTTTTCCCCTTTTATTGATCTTTGTACATATCAATTTACTTTTCCCCCTTTTTTGATAGTAAGGGAAAAGGTGTATACCTAAAGCTTATCAAAAACATTAGAGTGTGAGGATTTCATTTCCTCCATCATCTTCTCTCATTTCTCCTTCAGATTTTCAAGAGCCATGTGCTCTAGTGTTATTTGTGCATGCATGTCATAGATGATGTCTGCTACAGACATCTCAAGGTGACAATTAGTTGCCTTGTTGAACTTAGGTGAGTCTGCAGAAGTGTTAGGTTTAGTAACAATGTGGACTGTATTTTGGTAACCTCCTCTCTGAATTATGACTTTGCTTCCCAAAGAACCTGTCTTAACCGTTTGATCTCTATGATTTTCTCATAATGCAATTTGATTGCATTTCCACCAGTGGTTAGACTTTGTGCATTTGCAGTTAGATCAGATTCAATCTTTGCAATCTTGTCATTATTATCGTTAGTAAACTTCTCTAAAGTGCATAGTTTTTTTATTAAGGAAACAACTTTAGTTATGATTGGATCTAATTGATCTGATAACTCTGAAAGCTTTACCTTATTTTCTGCCACTTCTTGGCTGATCTTTTCTATCAATTTATATTGAAATTTATGCTTTTCTCGCTCCTCAATTGCCTTTTTTGCATCAACATTTTGCATTTTGATTGCTTCGGTGAGGATGAAAAGTTGATCTAGAATGGGGGCATTCTGATCAACATCTATGTCAGGTACAATCTGACTCAAGATGTCCCTTGTGTTCTCTAGAACTAATGAATCTCGGTGCTGCTTCTTAAGCTTTTATTGCAAAGCTTTCCTTTGGCATATTTCTCCATACTCTTGGAGAGATTCAAAGTCTAATGTTGTTGGGTCACATTTTAGTATTTCAATTCTCATCTAATGTGACTTCCAACTTGTTCTTCTTTGTTTTCTTCTTCCTCTTTTGTGTTCTACCTGTATGTAGAACCATAGCCAGCTTTTCGGCTTGGTCTGATGTGCTACTAGATGGCTTTTGAGGAGTTGTGCCTTTCTCTTGTTGCTTGGTATTTTCCTGTCAGTTGTCTAAGGACATCTCCTTGTCAACCTTTGGTGTGTCTGTAGCTTCGCCTTTACTCACCTTTGGCGTGGTATCAATTGTCTTTGTTTTCTCATCCTTCTCTTTTTGCACTTCATCCACATCTTTTATTTGTGCATCTTTCTTGGTGGTTTCTCCATCTTTCTGTTCTCCATCGATGACATTGTGTTCATAGGTTGTGTCATTCTTTTCATCAGTTGTCTCTTTTTTCTCTTCATTACCCTTGTCCTCAGGTATGCTTGCATCAGGCTTGGGGGTCTTCTCCTTTTGTGAGATAATGTTGATTGCATGAATCAATAGTGGCATTTGGCCCGATATGTGTACCTGTGCAGCATCAATTGTAGTGTCCTGTTCATTAGTCTGGTCCTTGGTAATAGTGACATCTTCATCATTTTGAATTTCATCTGTAGGATCATCGATGATGTCAATAATTATATTGTCCATAGTGTTGTCCATAGTAGCGTCCAACCATGTCTCATTTGCAACATCCATATTCTTGTTTCCTGTTGTGTCCAATTCCTCTTTGTCCAATTCTACATTAGTGATGGTAATTGGTTCAGGGCTTTGAGTAGCTTGACCATCCTTGTTCTCTTGATTTTTGGTAAGAGCTCTTTGTGGCTCGAGACTTGTATCCTTTTTATGAATATCAAGTATCTTTCTCCATTCGGGTTCACTCCTTCTGTTTAGGTCCAGTAGGTGTCCTTTAAGCACTTGGTAAGCTCTCAACTTTGGTGAGAACCATTTGGAATGAATCTTCATCATCTCTTTGATCTCCTCCATTTTTTATTCAGGAGGCATGACTGATACTAGGGCTCTTTCCTTGATTTATTTATCAGGGTGCAAGGCAAATGTCCATCTTGTCGATATTCAATCTTGAAGCTCTTTGGATATATTGTCTGCCAGTTGTATTGAGAGGTATTTGAATATGCACATCATCTTGATGATTGCCTCCTCAATCTTATTTTGATCCATGGGATCCAATGTTAACCATCTCTTGATCTTCCTGTCATTGAATATACCTGATTTGACAACTGAGGCACACACTTCATCAACTGTTTCAGGTATCTTATTCTTTTCCTTTTGAAAACTTCATCTTGTTCGGTGTCCTCAATGTCCTCCTTAGTTCTAATGAACTTTCTTCTTTTATTTGGATCTCTTTTCTGTGTTTTGGTTTAACTCTTATAGGTCCTTACTTGACCTTTCTTCAATAGTGAAGGACTTGTGTCCTTAGCTGTTTGACTTCTTGTCCTTGTAGCAGCTGTATTTCTAGGCTTCTTAGTTGGTGAAGTTAATGGTGTATCTGACTCTATAGAATCAGAGTCACTTTCCTTCGCAGCTTCACCAATGGGTGACTGTCCCTCAGTTTCTTCTTTCTATCCAGTTTCTTCTTCTGTAACCAACAACCTTTTCTTCAATTTCTTGACCATTTTATCCTTCTTCCTGTCTATCTTCTTTACAACCAAGCCAGTTTTGATTCTTTCTTTGGCTTCTTCATAAGTGTCAAACTTGGGTTGTGTTTTATCTAATGGCTCCCTTATTAATGTATCAACTACATTGGATGCTTGATCTATGTTCACTTCATAGTCAAGTTCAGGTAGCCATGTTGTTATTGGTATAGCATACTTGATGTATGTGAAGTCTATGTCTACCATGAAACATATATCAGTCTTAAATTTCTCAATTAATTGCTCGGGGATCCTTACTATTTTCTGCATTCTCTCCTTGAATCCAACAAAGTATTCATTCATTACTAACTCAAAATTATCTCCTAGTGATTTTATAAACTCGCTAATCTGTATGGCGACTGGTCTTGTTGTATCCCATTTCACATTTCCTATTGATGGAAAAGATTCTTGGAAGTAGAAGAATATACACATGATAAGTGAACCAAACTTACATGAATTTGATTTTGCATTTCCAATTGTCTTTAAGTTCTCTTCTAGCTGCTTGAGTAGAAGTTCTGATAGATCCAACTGAGTTCCCTTTTTGACAATATTGTAGGTTGTATCCACTTCTCCAGATGTAATGTTGGTTATCCCAGTGATTTCCTAAAAGAACTTGTATCCTAAGACACATGCTCCAAATTTTAGTTCGTCTGTGATAGTGGATACCTTTAGTCCTGTTCCATCACACTTAGCTCCTGTATTATTCTCAATGTTAGCCTTGGGCGGGTGCTTCAATGCCTTTACCTTATCGGTTATTGTATAATTGGTGACTGCATGAATAACATCTCGTGTTATTGGTTCAGGCTCATCCAGCCATAACTTATGGTTGTGGATCCTGCTCAATACTAACTGAATCCACTCGGTCTTAAACTCTTTTGGGAACCATAGGGAATTTGTGAGCCCTTTCACTTTGATGTGTTTGTGATCATCTTTGATAGTGACATCATCTTTGCATAGCTTCTTGAAAGCTTTTTCAACCTCCAGGTCGCCAATTTCTGCAATTTTATAGTGTATGTATGCTTGCACGTCTTCAATGAGCAAAACCCTAGCTGGTATTCATGAGAATGCTATAGCATTGTTGGGTTGTGATGCAACCTCTTGGTATATCTTATAATGTGGTTCTACATAGGTAGAGTTCTTGACAAGTTTGACCTTATCCTTCTTAATACTCTTCAGCTTAGCGATTCTTGATGTCGTAGCCATTAATTCTGAAATTAGGGATTTTTGAAAATGATAAAAAAAGTTCTCAGTTATGCTTAGTACTTACTTTAACCTTTGTAGCTGTAACTGATCTTCTTGGAGTGCTTTGAATCAGGTTGGAGTCACTCTGTAATGTTGTTGCTTCTATCTCTGCTTTTGCTCTGGTCGCTTCGCTAAAATCGCTAGTGAGAAATGAAACCCTTCCATCATCTATTTATAGACTTTTCCCTAGGTCGAGTCATTAATGCTCAACCACTCCTCGATGTGTGAAGATAGAGTCATTGGTTTGAGACATTAACTTCCCTCTCATTGACAACATGATGCTTCGTGGCATTCGTCTAAACTTGTTACTTTTACCGACGGGTTTCAGTGTATGGTGAAAACAACTTTGTCAGCTCATATGATTACCAACGAATCTCGGTTTACACTGGAAACTTTAGCTTTTACATGTTAACCGATGATTTTTGGTAAGTGCAGACAATTTAGCTTTGAATGTATACCGATGCATTTTGATATGTATTAACCAATGAAATATTTTTCACAGAATTTAACAAGTAGCACCATAGTGCATCTATAATCATGCTAATTTGGCATTTTAACTATGAATGATTGGAACCGATGCAAAATATAACTTGGTGTATAATGCAATTCCATACTTACCTATTCTATCTAGGTGGGGGTGCTGATGTCACCAGATCCATTGGATAGGGTGTCACCAATTGTATTGCTTGGTCCAGTTTCATCATTACTTGTAGCTTTCCTCCACATTTTTTTTCTCATCTTCCTGATGTCTTCAACAGTGTTTCCATTGGCAAAGGTGTTGGTCTCTGTCATTCGGTCTCTATAGTTTTTCTTGAGATGACCACCTTTATGACAGTGTAAACATGCCATTCTGGGGTTAGTCCAGCCTCTAGGATTTCTTGTCCATTGTCTCATATAATTTGCAGCAATGTGACCAAATATTCCACATTTTGTACAATTTACCCAAGTGTTGTAATCCATACATACTGGTTACCGACTCTATTCAGTTGATAGGCAGATTCTTGACCTTTAGGCTTCCATGCTTTCTTTTTCTTCTTCTAGCATTCAAGAGTAGTGTGTCCATGCATTTTGCAAGTAGGACAGTATTTGTCCATGTAGGTTTCCTTCTTTGGTTGTTTCATCTCAGACTTACATGCATATGCTTTATGTCCTTTCTTGTTACATTTATAACAAATTCCTATGAATGAAGATGTAGATTTAGGAGTACCTTTCATTTTTCTCTTGATTAAATTTGATGTGTGGCCTTTCTTTCCATAGTGATTTCATGTTAGCTTTCTTGGTCTTGGATTTAGATAGACATTCTTTGGATCAGCTTGTATAGGTGATTCTCCATTCTCAGTATAGCGTAGTGCGGTGTTGTTGTTGGCTCTCCTTTGTCCATCAAGAAAATCATCCATTCTTTTATTGCTTTCTTCAGCTCTTTTGATTATCTCATTATGCGGCAGCTGAATTCTAAGTTCTTGTTTCAGCTTTTAATTTTCTTCCCTTAGCTCACTGATAGCTTCTATTCTTTCAATGAGTTCAAATTTCATTCTGTTTGCCTCTTGACTCGTAAGAATAATCTGATTTGTAATCGCATGGTGATGTTCTGTAAGTCTTTGTATTTTAGACTCTTTTTCTTGTAGTTTTTCAGTAATCTTCCTTCTATCATCAATAGCTAGTGTTCTCTCTTGCTCATCTTGTCTATCATTGTTCATGACATCAATCATTCTTACCATATGTGTCTCTTGTAGATATTTCACTTGTCCAGCCAGATGTTGATTGATTTCATTTAAGCTTGTGTTTCTTTCCTCTGATCTATTTGACGCTTTGCTTGTAGTAGATCTTGAAGACTCAAATAGATCTGGTATCTCTTCTTCTTGTTAATCTATCTCATTATAGTGAGATGCCATAATATTTCTTTCATCTAATAGTTGTCTCATCTTGATTCTTTCTTCTTTATACTACTCATAGAAGATCTAAATTTCTAGCTTTTGATTCTCAATACTTTTGTCAAGTCTGTACTTCTCCATTGTATGATCTTTTCTCTTAACTCTTTAAGCTTTCCAAATAAGAGTTCTAGCTCTGATACCAATTTTTGGAAATAATGGGAAGTGTGTACTAAGAGGGGAGGGGTGAATCAGTACCTCTAAATTTTTTATCTCTTTTATCCTTTAACCTTTATGTAATCAATTGTTTATAACCATTTGTTATATACTATATTTGTGTAAGACATATCAATTCTTTAACTTAATCAAAAATGTAAAAATTCATAGAAACATTCATGAAAGTAATTGACTCATAACACATGATATGATATCACAGAAAACCCCTATTAGAAGGTAAAAACTGTGGTGGGGATGGCACCCACAAAATATTCACTATCTGCAGATTGGAAGGGGTCGGTTAAGGCTTATAATTTGATCACTTTTGATGATATACCCTGTTAGGAGTAACATGTGGAGACTGGTTAAGATCTACTCTGTTAAGATCTTTAGCAACATTGTTTAGTGTGCACTCGATTAAGAGATTTACAATAGGATTGTTAAATCCACCTTCCTTAAAAGGATTTATTCTATTTACTACACTTGTTAGAATGCAGACAAAAATACTCATTGACCTGAGTGTATGCAATCTAACTATTTATAATTATAGATCCATTAGAATTCACATGTATAAATATATCACCTATTGTGATTGATTAATACCTCTATTGCTCGGTAGCCTCTGTTCCTTGTTCTTGATAACCGAATTCATCTTTTGTTGTTTTGCTTCTTGAAACTCTCAGTTTGATCCATAGATGTTCTCATTGGCTACATTCATCCTCTCATCTATGATATTGAATTATTACATCTATTTATAATATAGATTGACCTTATTAAGTTTCATGTATAAAAAAAACTAACTATATGATCACAGGTTTACAAATTGACCTTGATCTCCTAGTCTGCATGTTTTCAATCAGTTAGACTGATTAAAACAATCACAATAATGTTGCTTGTCCCTTAAGTAATGGTTTAAAAAAAAAAACTCTATAAATAGAATATGAGTGTTTTATCTGATGTGGAAGTCAGATCCACTTTTTCCAAGATGTAACTGACTTTCGGTGTCTGATGCTTGATTTGCTCTGAAATTAGTTTGACTGTCTTTTGGGTTACACTATTTTTATTCTTTCGGTTTGCACTATGTTTGATCATTAGGTTCCTCTGTCAGTTTCCTCCTGTCAGGTTCCAGTTTATCATCTTTGGTTTTCACTTTTGGTTAACACTGCAAAACTGTGTTGTCGGTTTCCTCCTTGCATAGCATTTTTGGTTTGAACTAAAAACCCGACTTTCAGTGTAGTGTAACTGATATTTTATACAATTTTTTTTCTCATTGCATACTAATGGCAAAAATTTATGTTTATCAAGAAGTAGGAGTAGAATAACCATCCATGACTAAATTTTAAACACCAAACCCTAATGGGGTTAGGTGTTCCTCCATTTTTACTTCTCATAGGGTGAATATTGATCCATCAAACTTAGGATACTTGTGAGATTAATCATTTTTCATCATGGACCTTCCTCAAGTGTTATAGCTCACTTTAATAGAGGAACCGTGCTCTAATACCAATTATTGAGCACACATGGAGAATCAAAGGGGGGGTTCAGGTGAATTTGTCTTTATCAAAACTTAAATTTAAAAAACATATAACTTTAATCATAAGTGATGAAAGATAAAGAAATTAACACTAGTGCACAAGGGAACAGTAGATTTGCATGGAAAATTCAATGAGAGAAAAACCATGGTGATACTTATCTAGCAATATATGTTAAATATTACAAGGAGGCTCATTGTCAAATTGCAACCAAGATTCACTATCTAAGAGACAGTTACAAATGACCTACTAAGGAGACTCACTATCTCAATGCAGGATACATGAAGATGAATTGCATTGTATAATCCTTCATCTCACAGCTTCCAGCAATCTCCATAGAATATATATGATCTTGAAATTCTGTCTCTAGCAACCTTTATGTGGAGAAGAGAATTCACCACCCTCAAGGATTGATAGAATCCTAAGGAGTGAATCAACCCTTACACCACCTCACTAAATTAGTACTTGGTGAGCTAGGGTGATCAATTAAGTAATTAACGCAACAAAAAGTAAAGAAACTGAAATATCAATATGTTATGAATTGATGCAAAATGTTTTGATAACTGCA
Source organism: Thuja plicata (assembly GCA_018584345.1). Taxonomy (NCBI): domain Eukaryota; kingdom Viridiplantae; phylum Streptophyta; class Pinopsida; order Cupressales; family Cupressaceae; genus Thuja; species Thuja plicata. The sequence goes on along the minus strand of MU223379.1, from coordinate 1,333,959 downwards.
AATGAAAGAAGTCAACAAGACCATTTGACAAGCTATGTGAACTCTTTACCAAGGACACCTATGCGAGTCAAGGACTAAAAAATGGATTTATGATGTCAGTGTAACATGCTTAAGTCCTATATAGATAGGTTCCTATTAGAATTAATAATCTTTCCTTGGTGTATTATTCAAATATGGATAAGCCAAGGTATCCTAAAATGTAATTTGTCCTCTAGTCCAAGTGGGAGGACAACTCGTTTCTTTTATTTCCTTTATTAAGGAAATTAGCTTATTCCTCCTTAAGTGGATTCCCACACTTGACACACACTTAATATGAATGTGGCATTCATAGAACATGGGATTTACATTCTAAATTCATCACTCATCTATATTTAAGAGATGCTTCTCCACACACTTTAACAACAATTTTCTCACTTCTATTTTTTCCTCACATTCTCAATTCTTGCTCTCTCATTGTTGTACTAAGCTTCTTGCTCACAATCTCTCTCTTTCTCTAGGGTTTTTTGCCTCATTCATATATATACACAAGGGGTTTCTTTTTTTTCCCTTTCAAAATACTTATCTCATTGTGTTGATCTTGATGATTTTGGTGATAGATCTTGAAGCAATCTTTCATTCATTGTATTTATGGTAAAATACTTCCTTTTGTTACACTCACTTGGATTCTTTCATTTAGTTTTTTTTTTTTTTTTTATGTTTCTTACATGGTATTAGAGTAGGCTAATCCTTGTTTTGAGTGTTTGCATGAAGGTACCATTTGAATGCTATCTCATTTGAGAAGAAGAAAGAATTTTTTTCTTTGTTGATTGATTAACTTTTTGTTGTGGGTTTTTCAATTTTTGTAGATCTAACATTTGTTGCAACTCTTTCTTATCTCCTTTGTTACTTTAGATCTATTTTTAGTTTCTAGGGTTATGTTATTTTTCAAGATCTAACTACAACCTCTATTTGGCGGCCGCAAGGGTTTTTTATTTCATACTTTCATGTTTTGTACTAATATTCTGCAGGTTTTATTCAAACTTTAAATTTACTAATCTCCTAACATTTTGTCATTTTTGTTCTATTTCATACATTTTTGTTCATATATCTAACTAATGTTTATAATATTTTCGTTGTTTAATAAACATTTATTCTTCTTATCTCTCATTTGTGCCCCTGTTAACTCTTTATTGTCGTTGCTTCTTTTCCCTTATCTCTCCCTGCTTAAGCACACCTCCCCTCCCTCTGGCATTTTGTCTCCTTAGCCTACGCAATCTTCCTTCTGTTGTGTGTACCCCTTCATTATGCGTGCCCCTTCCTCCCTTGCGCCCACTCTCTTCTTGCGCAACATATCTCAGTTTTTTTTTTAACTTCAGCATATGATTTATAGCCTCCCTGCGCAACTTAACAACTTCATTCAACTTTATTATAATATTGATTAATACTTAGGCAGGTTCTATTTTTTTTCTTGCGTAGATTCATCTGGGTCTTCCACTTCTAATAACAACATGTTCATTATCATTTTCTACTGGTCTTACATTTTATGGCTTTTTTCCTTCTAATCATATCGTTGCGGGTTATTACAACTCTTTTCTTGTAGAACTATTATTAGTCGATTTTAAACTTCAAACCAAAAAAAATTATTCATATTTATTAATAAATTATAAACTAATATATATCTTATCAATATAACTATATTGCAATTGCCATTTTGACAAATAGTTGCAATAAAACTTTATTTATCATTTAAACAATTTTTTTAACTTTCTTGCAAATTACTTAGTGATATTTGCATTAAATTCATCTTTTGAATTTAATTTAACATATAATTGTGTATTAAATTTTTTTCATCACTATGTCAAAATTAGTTTCTGAAATCAAATTGAACAGTTCTAACTATCATTAATGGAAGACGCATATTTCTTTTATATTTCATTTTCAGCATATGCTAGAAAATTCTACAATTGTCTCCCTTGAACTAGATGCCACTGCTTCTCAAGCCTAAAAAGATGCATGGCAAGCTAAAAATGACGAAGCTCTTGGATTAATTGGCCTTTCTATTGTTCATGATCTATAAGTCTTGATTGGATATTACACCCAATCCCATCAAGCATGGGACATTTTAAAACAAACTTATGATAGCTCCACTGAATCATGAAAGATTCAATTCCAAGACAACTTGGAAGACTTGAGGTATGCAAATTTCAAATCCATGGATGAATTCTTACTTAAATTGGATGCTATTAAAACTCAATTAAGTGGTTTAAATGTTACTTTAATTGATATTAGATTAATTACTATCATTCTAAAGAAATGTCTTCCTAAAGAATTGCAACACTTTATTACTAACATTCATTCTCAACTTGCTATTCCTAGTTTAGCTCCTCAATTAAGTTATAATATTTTTAAAAATGTATTACGTCAAGAGGAAGCTAAGTTACTGCAGTTTGGAACTCTTAGATCTTATGAAAATGCATTTGTGTCTAAGCATCAAAATCAAAATAATAGATCATATAATCATAATACATACTTATCATAATAAAAATTATAATCATCACAACAATAATAATCATCATAATAATAGCTATTCAAATAATATATTTAATTTTAGGCACTCATATAACAATGATACTAATCATAATAATACTTATAATACTCAACAAAATACTCCTAATAAGAAACCACATTGTACTTATTGTGGAAAAGATGGTCACCTAACTACTGCTTTTTTTTGTTAGGAATAAGGTGTCTCAACCTTGGATAATTCTTATTCTTATTATTTGTTTTGTAAAATGTATTTCTTAAAAATAAAGTAATTAAGTGTGAGTGTACATGTCTAGTTGGCATGTTGATGTCACTCCACTTGATGTGTTGGCATCTTGAATTGTGTGTAAGGAGATCATGGTTGAAATGGTTATGACGGATTCCTATGACACGTAAGAGCTATTTCTATAATATTCAATGACAGGTGAAGACATGCAAGACATGTGGCAACTGATAAAGTTGAGTACTGTACACTCTTCCACAATCATGGGGTTCGGCTTCCTATTTTCTCAAAGAATGGTAAAACCCTAATACGGCTATCTTTGGAAGTTTCCCTAAAAAGGAAAGTGCATGATATAAGTATTTTTAGGGTTGCAGACTAGGAGAAAAGAGTGTATTTTTGGTATGATCTGGTGCTACTATATTTTTCTTTGAGTGTCGATTGTCTCCTGAAATAACTTGCATTGCAAGTGTGTTGTAACCGTTGTGTTAAAGATAATACATTGTGCAGGTTTTGGAGTGCTGGGGTTTTTTACCGAAAGGTTTTCCCCAGGGTAAATCATTGTGTCATTCTCTATTTTTTGTATGCATAGTATATGGCTGCAATATCATTGTTAAAGTAGTTAATGAATCTAAAATTGTAAGGATTTAAAAGAATTTGCACAATACTGTCCTTTAGAGATTAGTGTAGGAAGTTGTTTCCGCACTTGAGTTTCCTTACAAGTGGTATCAGAGCCTGGTCAACTTTTGATTCTAGTTGTTGGGTAGGGTTTTTTGAGCTAATCTCAAGTTGAGTGGGAGTTTTTTGTGCAGAGCATTCTGAATCTTATTTGCAGATTGAGATGGCAAGTTCCTCATACAGTAGAATGGAGGTGGAGAAATTTAATGGCACTAATTTCAAGTTGTAGAAACTCAAGATGGAAGACATGCTTGAAGACCATGACCTATGGGAGGCTACTTCACTTGATGTGAGACCTACAGTGATATCTCAAGTGGATTGGGAGATCAAGGATCGGAAGGCTAGGGGTCTCATCAGTCTCTGTCTAGTAGATGTCATTCTTCTGAATGTTCTTGATGAGACTACTGCAAATTCTTTGTGGAAATGGCTTGGGTCTGTGTATCATGCCAAATCTCTAGTGATTAAGTTGTTCCAGGGAAAGAAGTTATATTCTTTAAGAATGGAGGAAGGTGGATCCATAACTGATCATCTCAACGCATTCAATTTATTGATTGCATAGTTGGCATCATCCGGTGCCAAGATCGAGGAGGAGGATCAATGTATGACCCTACTTTGTTCCTTGCTATATTTGTGGGACCATCTTTTGATGGCTCTCAGAAGTACTATAGTCACATTCTGTATGGATGATGTGGTGTCTTCGCTGCTATTTGAGGAGATGCGAAGAAAGACTTCAGATTCGTCTAAGGAAGCCCTTGTTGTTCGTGGGAGATCCAACGACAAAGGAAAGCAGAATGACAATAAGTCAAAGAAGGGAAGATCCAAATCCTATGGGAGTTATAAGACTCCTAGAAAGTCCAAGGCAAAATGTTGGAACTGTGATAAATATGGGCACTTTTGGAGGGACTGCAAAGAATCGAAGAAGAAGAAGAAAGGCTCAGATTTAGCTTCCAAAAAATCTCAAGAAGATGGAGATGCTTTTATTGCAGCTTTGGTAGCCCATGCATCTGATGATGTGTGGTTGGTAGACTTGGGTGCTTCTTTTCACATGACCTCTCATCGAAACTGGTTCTCAAAATATGAAGAGTTTGATGGTGGAAAGGTGTACTTGGGTGATGATTCTGACCTAAAGATAGTTGGACGCGGAAGGGTCACTATTAGATTTCCTGATGGATGAGTAAAGGGAATCAACAGAGTTATGCACATTTCGGGTTTGGCACAAAACCTATTATCTGTAAGTATGCTGAATGATGTAGGTGTGCAAGTTGTCTTTTCAAAAGATGGATGCAAGATGATGAGAGGTTCTATGGTGCTTGCTAAAGGTACTAGGAGAGGTACTTTGTTTCAGCTTGATGCATGCATTGCTCAATGCAATAGTTCTTCTATTTCAAAGAAGAGAGCGTCTATCACTTCATCCCCACCATCTGAATGAGTGGTAAAGAAGACTATGGCAATGGGTTCCGATGGCAGTGCAGTAAGTGTACCTAAGGGTGCAAACACTTTGGAAGGAAAGCTTCCTACAGAAAAGACAATGTTGTGGCATATGAGATTTGGTAACATTGGTGAGAAGGGTCTTAGGACCTTGAAAACTAAAAATCTCATCGAGGGGCTAAATGATTGTAATCTCAAATTTGATTTCTGTGAACACTGTGTTTATGGTAAGCAAAATTATGTTCAGTTCTA